>JBAJFG010000341.1:417500-561157 GCA_037903475.1 Ancylostoma caninum
GCTAAAGATTTGCGGATTACAATAGTTCTAAGCCTATTGAAAAAGATCGATTTTGAGAGGAGTTATGAGGCTCGGAATCAAAGGCATGAAAACGCGCATTATTTTCGCACCAACCTAATATCATTCGACAGTTCAGTTTGTTGTGGTATCAACCTACCACGAAGACACTATTAGTACTCTAGTGGCGGAGTACGAAAAAAGCAAGAAGGACAGCCACTTGGACAGGTCAATTTTTCCAGTTAGCCGTGTCTGAGAGCCTAAGAGTTCGTTCGACAATGTCAGAGCCCCTGGTCTCTGCTGCAGTTGTTCAGGACCTGAAGCAGTGCCACCTGCCAACTCAATCGGATGCGTTTGAACGTGATGTCGATCAACTTCTGAAGGATGAAGCACTCCCACGTCACTTGGGCTCTGTAGTCGCCATTCTGCTGGAGGACTGAAAACTTCTGAATGCTGTTATAAACCGCAATCGTGATCTTAACGAAGAGGTTAACTCCCTTAGGGCTGAAAATGCTGAACTAGAGCGAGCTCTTAACAATGCAAAAGTACAGCCTCAAAGGAGTTCTCCCTCAGTACTGAATACAGCACAGAATATCTCTTTCCCTCAGTCCAATAGTTGTGAAGCGACTGAACGCACCCGTTCAATTGTAGTTGTAGGTATGAATGAAAGTGGAGCCGATCTCCCATCCTGTAGAATAGATGATATCAACTCAGTTCGTCATATTATGGATTATCTAGGTGTTGAATGCTCTCCTATGTCAGTTTATAGAATGGGTCGATTCAATCACTCATTTCCCAGGCTTGTGAAAATCGTTTTACCTTCGTCATTTTATGCGAAGTTGATGCTGTCTCGTGCGCCTCGCTTAAAAAACTACTCGGTCCAAAAGATCTTCATAAGACCCTCTCTGACGAAAACAGAAAGGGATAGGTTCCGAGCAGAGCGAGCCGCTCGACGTAGTAGTCTTAAACCGATCTTCAGTACTCCCCAAATAAGTCACAATTCTCAGTGCTCACCCACTCAACGCCAATTTGACACTATTACTAATGACGATTTAACTGGTCGTGTAGCATTTTCTGAAATATCTTCGCCTGTTCAACATTCAAACTAAGCAAGATTCTCCGGAACTCAGATAAAGATCTGAAATGCATGATGGCGAACATACGATCCGTGATTAAAAATTCCAGTCATCTCTCATTCTTGATGAAGCGATATAAATTTGATATAATAATAATGATATAATAATGATATAATGAATGATATATGATATAAATTTGATATAATAATGCTCACTGAAACCTGGCTAAATGACAGCGTTGAAATATCGTGTCTTCTTGGTGAGTGGCTCCCGCTGTACGAGACTATCAGGTCTGACAGGCTTCATAGAAAAGGCGGCGGTGTTATGATTCTAGCGAAAAACCATCTTTCTCCAGTGCAAATATTTCGAGAGTCTGTGCAAGATGCCTACGAAATACTTTGTTGTGATTTGATAACTAGTAAGGACAATGTTAGAATTGTTGTTGTTTACAGAACCCCAGAGTGCTCAGTGACTATGACCGATCAACTTTTAAAGCTTTGAGCGATCTTATTTCTTGCGATCGCCATTGCATTCTTACAGGGGACTTTAACTTACCAAAAATCAATTGGGACACCTCACCGACTCTCAAACAACCATGCAGTGCATCTAAATCCCTTCTTGAACTGTGTGCAACTCACAATCTCACACAACATGTCAGTGGAGAAACCTTGGGAAATAACACTTTGGACCTACTCCTCAGTACAAACCCAATGCTAATATCTGATACAATGATCAAGGCTCCCGTAGGATCTAGAGATCACAATTCAGTCACATTCACTCTGAGAATTTCCTCATACGAAACAGAATTTATTACAAGAGGAAACTATAGCGGTGCTAATTACGAAGATATAAAGAATAACTTACAGGGGGTTGACTGGTATGGCTGTTTCCAACCAACTCTTTCCGTCAATGACATATATGAACTTTTCATCACAATAATGCACCACTCCATCGACTTATTCGTCCCAATCGAACGGGTGCCCATCAAAGGAACACGACTTCCACGTTACCTTTTTGAACTTGACAGAAAAAGAACACAAGCATGGGAACGGGCTATGTCTAACCATACCGCTAGATTCTGGTCTAAATTCAAAGAATTAAACAATAAGTTCAATTCTTTGAATTTAGACCAGAACAATCGAAAACTCTTGAAATATAACGAGTCTATTGAAAGGAAACTAGTTGAGTCCAAAAATAAGACGATAAAAATAAATAATAAATAAAAATAAGAAATATCTCAATTGCAAACTGCGACATAAAACAAAACTAGGTCCACTGAAAAGAGAAGATGGGACACTAATAATTTCTGATATTCAAAGAGCTGAACATTTGCTGAAGTATTTGAGGAAGTATACTCCTCTAATACTTCTTCTATGGACCCAGCTTCTTCCCATCCATGTTATCCCACAATGCAGGACTCCGTATGGTTTCATGCTGATGAAATTTTCGAACTTCTCTCGAAATGGCCACCTTCTCATTCTGAAACACCTGATGGAGTTCCACTCCAGTTTATTCAAAATATTGCCTCCGCTATTAGTGGACCACTAGCATACATATTCAATTTATCATTCATGAAAGCGGACGTCCCTGAAAGGTGGGAAGTTTCAATTGTCACACCGATCCCCAAAAAGGCTCATAGTACCACTCCCAGGGAGTTTCGTCCTATAAGTATAACTTCACTTTTTGCTAGAACCTTCAAAAAAATACTTAAGAAAAGAATTTGTGCACATCTTGAACAGCATTCAATTATCTCAGAATTTCAACATGGATTTCGAAAAGGAAAATTGACTGTGACTGCAATGTTACAGTCCTTGAATGACTGGACTATGTCCTTAGACAAAGGCGAATGTATTGATGTCGTGTATCTTGACTTCGCCAAAGCTTTTTATCGTGTATGCCGCAAAAGACTTATTATCAAGTTAAAACAGGTTGGAATCCATCAGCCCATTGTGGCATGGATAGAAGCATTCCTTACACAAAGAACCTTTGTCGTGCGCGTAAATTCATGCCTTTCTAGACCTCGGCATGCTACCAGCGGAGTTCCACAGGGTGGAGTGCTTTCACCAGTACTCTTCAACATTTACACGTATGACTTACCCTCAGCTATCATTTCAACAGGCGCAAAAGTCAGTGCATTCGCAGACGACATCAAAATCTACTATGCGAATAAAAAATCAGCAGATTTCCAGGTATTACAAAGGGCTGTCGAAATAGCTGACCAATGGTCACAAATGTGGCATCTCCCTCTGTCCAGAGAAAAAACAAAGGTCATTCATCTGGGATCTAAAAACCGATTCCTGTCATACAAAATTGGGGGTGTGCCAATCCAAAGAGTTGAACAAGTAAGAGATCTTGGTTTTCTCATAACAAATTATTTAAGCTTTGACTTGCACTGTGAAGAAATTTCTTGCAAAGCCTCCAAAATAGTGTACTGCCTTTTCAAAGCTCTCTCTACTAAGAAAAGTCAAACCCTGATTAAAGCCTATAAGACCTACGTCCGTCCTATTTTAGAATATGGCACGGCAGTGTTCAATCCGCACAAAATTACTTATTTGAACAAATTAGAACGCGTACAGGCATTATGTGCAACGAGCCAAGCATAACATCAGATATTACTTTTTTGCCAACAGATCAGGTTCTGAATATCTTAAAATTAGCAACAGGAATGCATTGCCTCGCGCTGTTAATGCATTGAGCAAAATTATAGACTTATATCTGGTTCCGTAGAAGACATGTTGTGCGATGCCAAATAGTTGAACAGGCCAGTGTACTTGTAATAACATGCCCGCATTCTGTTTTATATGTATTATAACTGTATTTTATATTGTATTATATTTCCCTCACATGACTTATTCATGTAATAAACAAGAACAAGAACAAGTTAGGTACATCTGTTCGCTCGATCGGTTCGCTGGCGCCTAACATCAGTCGAAGATACCAAAGGCTAGAGCTCAGCGATGAATAGTCTGGTTGATAATAAGTGGTGTAGTTCCCTGGATTCAGAAAGGTGAGACCTTACTACTGTTCTAACACATGCGTTCGATGCATGATCACATCCCTCAAGCAATTGAGGGCAATTTACACTAGTCAGTATTGGAGAACGGCGGCCGCAATCACCAGCGATGGCGACGCACGGTGCTATACTAAACGTGGACTATAGCACAAGCCCTTCATAACACGGACGCACGCGTGTTGAGCGCCAGGTTCTGGTTAAGTTGATGACACCTCGACTCTACCGCTCAGCAACGCCACTAAAACTCGCTTTTTCTGCTGCAATCTGCTGGTTCTGACATGCCCCAACATGGTTTTAACGGTACTCTTCCGTTCAAGCCTTCAGGATGCACTTAGTCGATGTCAGGACATGACATACCATCGATTCATTGCTGCGAAATCGCGCTGCAGCCGTAGGCTTCGGGGTTGCCGTGTGGTGTTACCGATGGGAACAAAACTAAGTCAGGATGACCACGGCTGTACTGTGTAGTACATCGGTTCAATTAATTGCTTGGAAAATTCGGAAGATGGCATGGGAGGAAGATATTATGCGAATTAGGCACTGCAACAACACAACACCATGAGATATTATACATTCCATACATCATAACGGTGTTTTATATGTATTAGGTTGTTTATTAAAGACAACTCATTGAAAAAAAAGATACGAAAAAAAACAGGACGCTTCACCGACCTATATAAAAACTTTAACAGAAGGTCGAGGCTCGCAGCACGCACAATACATCAGCATGGGATTTTGGTTGTCTCCGCATCACACATCTCGGTGAGAAGTGTAGTATATCAATGCTCTCACCATCGTCCAATCCTCCTATCTCCTCTACTAATAACAAACGCTCTCGAAGAAACTATAGTCTCCCTACTAGGCCAAAGCAAAATTTCCTGAGCAAACAAACATTTTCTGCGACACATATTTGTAAAGGGATCCTTCAGCGAAATGACTTTGAAGTGAAGACTTCTCAGTAAAGAACATCTACCCTGGACTCGCACGAAATCATGAATCTCGCACCTAGAGCCGTGTTTACTTCCCAGAACCCTAAAGAACACCTTTACCTCCAAAGTGACGAAGGTTGCAACGTTTGCCTTTTCTAACTCAAATAGTCGATGGTTGTAACAAACCGCCAGTTGGCACCATTACCTTTGTTCTAGGGATTGCAGTGAATATCAGTTACCAATTGAATTATTGAAGCAATGATGGGTTTCATTGTGATCCCTTCCCAAGTAGTGTGTACATAGTTTGGTGCTCACCCAACGCCTTCCAGTCCCAGACCTCTTTCGTTCCAGCTTTTAAAAACCATGGAAACGATCATCACTCCTGAGTACACCTCACTAGACCAGAAGACCCGAGGTACTGCTCACTTCCTGGAGGTGTCCAAGGATCAATGGAGATTTACTGAAAGTCTGTTGAAATCAAAAATGATGTGTGTGCGAAGCTTTCAAAATCGCTTCACTGACTGCAGTCACTGCAAACGAATACAATCACAAAAAATCAAGAACAGACAACAATAAATTAATGTTAATTAGCATGCGAATATATCTATCTCGAAAACGATCACATATATTACCGTTAAATGTACAATAAGGAGGCGGGATGCGACATACTCCCACAAACCCGTCCTTCTTACAACAGAAAGGCAGCATACACCTCACTGATTTAAGAGGTACAATCAAACAAGCTACATTTGAAACAAGCTCCTAATTCGTCTTCTTAGTTTTGAGATTGTTGTTGTTGCGGGGTGAACCCGGCTTTGGGGACTTCTTCTCATTCTGCTTCAAGATCTCCCTTGGAATCCATTCAAAGTCAACTTCCGAGTTGTTCGTTCCCTGTTCAACAACAGGCTGTCGTTTCTTTTGCATTCCTGCTTTACGAGTAAACTGAAAATTGAGGGATATTCAACTCAACAGGTTCATGATAAAAATGGATATGAAATCCATTTGCTGCGCCATAAATAGATACCTTGTTCAGGAAATGTTGTCCAATTAGAAGCAGGAGCACAATGAGGCCAGCAAAAACAAGGTACATAAATCCAGTTTCTGTATTGAATCCAGAATCATCTTCAAGAATCGTGACAGTCTCGTTGAAAACATTGGTGATGTAATGACCCTCCTTAAAAAAAATAGGCTTATTAGGATAAAGGAGATTAGTCCAAATCAATGTCCTCCTTAAGGGTGGTCGAAAAGGAAAGAAAAGGATACTGCTCCGCAAGAATCCAAAAAAACGAACAGTAAGAATCATAAGTACGCAAATTATGACTCCAGTTGGCCGGATTACAATTTCTAAGGACGGGGCCAGAAACGGTACCAAAAAAAGTGAATGGAACTCACTGAGTCTTCATAGTGAAGGTTAACAACTAGTCCTAGAGGACGCCCTGCAAAACTCTCATGTGCAAAGAAAGCATAATCGAGAGTAACCTCTTCCTTCGGAGAAACACGACGATTGTACTGGCCAAGCGTGAACTAAACAAAGAGCATCAGCAAAAAGCAGATTTACTTTATTCAACTTGAAAAATTAAGTTGTGGAACATATAAAAGGTACAAAGGATAATTGAATGAAAGAAGCTTATAAACTTACGTTCTGAAGGTAGTAATTGAAATCCATGGGATAGCGGAATGAAGTCTCGGAATGCTTAATAAGGAAGTCCTTTTCACCTCGGTTTTGGAATCCGATGAGGAACTTGACAACCTTACCACCATACAACTCTAAAATACACAAGTGGAGAACGCAGTTTACAACGACCTTGTTAGATTCAAGACCATGTTTGAAAAGGCAATTGCATAAAACTAACAGCACAATGTTAGCCTTATGGAACATGTATTAAATGAACACACCTTTGACGGTATTAGCATCCGCAGGCTGGGTGAAGATAAATGAGACAACAGCATCCGAAGATGACGTTACAGTCAAATCATCATCCTCAGTTTTCGCTACGTCTTGATCTTCAGTTACCTCACCATCAACGGCGTCGTCAGCATAGACGAGTGCTGCAAAACAAAAAATTGGTATTCTCCCTTCCAAGTGACAGTTTCATACGTGTTAAGGGTTTTTCTAAGTATTGCCGATAAAATGGTATGAGCGACAGGGTACACCCACACCATTCGTTTCCGCAGTTCGCTGGGTGAAGCCACTAGACGTCGTCGCGGCAAAAAGGTAAGCCCATTGTCGCCAGATCCTTTCCGCGACGACGTCGCAGCCTTATGCTTATAGCGACTGTCGCGACGGCGAAGTCCAGAAAGCCTCTTTATGACAACAGCTGCTAGTGTATGGTGTGAGAGTTGCTTCAATAGTCGGCTGATCACAAATCGTTTTCACCACTTTCAGGTTTTTTTAAAGAAATAATTTATGATTTGATTGATTGATCTTACTCGTACTCAAAAAAGCAGTAGGAACTTCTCAATGGTCATCACAAAATTGATGAGCTGTGTACACTCACACTACTACTACTACTACTATTGAAGCAAAAACAAGATCGCTATACTAAAGCAGCCCCTAAAGGGCGTGCGTATGACGCACGCACCCTAGAGAAAGGACAAGTAGGCATGCATTGAGGACTCGTTCGTCGAGTCAGGCTGTTCTCGCCTGCGTACAATCCTTCTCAAAAAGACAGACGGATTCCGTGACTGCAGAACGTAGTGGGACCTGAACGATGGATGCGGAGAGAGCATGCCCAAAGTGAGAGGGTCAAGTAGGTCCCGCCGCGATTCTGCGGCCGCGACGATATGAAACCGTACACGCAATCCGTCTATCTTTTTGACAAAGACTGTGCGACACCTAACTTCTTCTACGGCAAAGTAGAAACTGGATTATATGACTTTAATCACAAACTGGATTATATATGACGCTGCCAACTAATCTGTCCTCGCAAAAATGCAAAGTAGAAAATGAATGGCAAAATCCGAACAGTTCGAGTTATGCCACCATTTCATTTTCACTGTACCATACCCCGAACGGTCCGGATTGTGGCCATTCATTCCCAACTTGCATCTTTACGCGGAAAAATTAGTTGGCAGCGTTATATATGCAATGACGGGCGTCGTCTGAAAGAGAATGTCGATGACAAAAGGTGCTGCTATAGCGCGCATTATACGGACCATCGGCGAAAATGGAGTTGGGGGGCAGCCTATTAAAGGTCATAGGCTTCACCTTGTAAGCCTAAGAAAAGCGCTAGCCTAAGCCTAAGCCTGAGCTAAGTCTAATCCTATGCTTAAGCATAGGTTTAAGCTTAACCCTAAAGCTTAAGCTTAAGAGGCAGGGGCCCACCTCAGATTCGTGGTTGAGGTGATGGTACATTCTGCATCTTCTCGACACTCTGAATCCAGCGGTATAGGTAATTTGTTTCAAAACGGTGTTTAAACCCGTTTTCCGAGACGGGGTCGGTAACAGTTTCCCAACCCGAGTTGACGTGTGAAGCCGTGGATCTTATCGATCGGACACGTGAAGACGTGTTGGCCAACGCTGCAGCTGTGGCAGGCAGCCAGCACAGCGATCTGTTTTTTGAAGCGATCCACCTTCGAGCTCCAAAAATGTAGCCAGTTTGAACCCTTCAAAAAAAAATGGGGCTTTCCTCGGTTTTGAGCCCGTTTATGTACATAACGGAGATCAACATGGCGAGAAGGTCTAGGATATATTCATACTTCCAACAGACGGAATGAGCCCTGCCTCTAAGCTTCATAGGAGTGGCTCCTCCCACGCTCCATTTTCACCGAACTACCTTCGTACAACAACGGCACTAGTGCATTATTGGAACAACATTGGGATCTCATATCTATGGATATGACTACTTATGGACAATTTGGGTATAGACAACGCCACATGAGGGCAAACATTTTAATGGGTGCCGAATGAATGGTAAATGTAGGCACGTTAATAATTTACCGTGGGTAACCTCTACGATGCATCCGGGGCCAGAGACTTTCACATCCTGGACCGGAAGAGAGCGAAATGTTACTTGTGCAGACTATCCATCCGGTTCCAATCCCGCATATAAAAGGCGTGTTGCTGAGCAACGATCAGGTTTAGCAAATGTAAGTGCAAAAAACCCCGCACAATGTGCAGCATCTTCCTACATTATAAAGCTCGCGAAGATATCAATGCTTATTGTAACTCCCCACCCAAAGTATCCGAGCTAAAAAATAAAAAAACTTCTACATGATGACAACTAGTGTTTAGCATAAGGAAAATAAGAATTTCAGTTTGAAGAAGCATTAACCCAACAATACGTTCGATGTTCTGTTTGCGTTTTCAATAACTGGGGATACCTAGCGACAAGCCTCAAATCATTACATATGTAATATGCTAGTAAGATGAGCAGAAACAAAAAATACAGTCAAATAATAGTAAACAAATAATAGCGAATTCTAACCTGCCGAAATGACGAGTGTTCCAAGTAGAGCAGTTAACAGCCTCCGAGAAAGCATGCCTGAAAAGTCCAGATGTAGGTACTGATCACAACCATTTCATGTATAAACTGCGTTGACAACATGTTGTGGAACAACACTACAATTGCACAAGGGATGGAGAATTAGAGGATGTGCTGCTTAGCCAAGAAGCGCCAGATGTACTGGCGCGCAGCAGCAAATCTCCCCGCCGTCGATGAGGAACAACGGAATAGGCGCGACGGAACTCCGGCCACTCCCCCCGCCCACCGTAACCCGCAGCAACCTCGCCGAGCTGCAAGCAACCACCGCGGGACCCCAGCCGCGGTGGCGTCGCGCGTCCTTTAATGGCACCCATAGTCGGTAGTCGATTTGTGCCTAATCAGGGTAACGTCTCTTGAATCATCTACCTGAGGTGCGTGTTCTACAAACTCATCACGAACCCTATCGATACAAATTACGCTTATTGAGTTGTGCAGTAGTGCAGCGGCACTATGTGCTGCACTATACATGTCGCTTATAGTGCGTTTCATCGAGGACGAGAGAGGACGGAAGTTGACGTTGAATTAGGGGAAAATCACGAGTTCGAGCATGTGGTATTAGCAAGACAATCAGTGCTATTCCACATTCGGGGCCCCAAAAATTCTGGTAAATTGTTTTTTTCTAAAACTTTGCACGGCGGGGTTATTCGGAGTGCAAATATTAGTTTTGTACCGTAACTCTGTTTCTGCAAAGTTGTGGTAGGTATACGGTAAATAAGGTACCTCGCAGAATCTTCTCAGATTTTGCGGGGTGCTCCGTTAATATAACCTGCATGGCTAAACAACAATTGTCAGTATTTTGCAGAGAGTAGTTTCCAATGCTAATCACGATTATTAACATCAATTTGAACAGAACTGCCATTGTTCTGCAGAACTCGGCAACTTTTTTTTCTGTTCAGCACCTCGGTAAGCCTTTCTTTGCAAAATTAGAATGGATTCCGTGAGGTACGGTATCTACCCTTGCCTACCATAACCCAACGAAACTGGCATTACGGTACAAGGCAGATACCATACACACACTTCAACACCACTATGCGAAGTTTCATGGAAAAAATTCTACCCACAAAACTTAGGGTTCCGGATGTGGAATAGTGCCGGCGATCAGCCGTAACTTGGGCACTATTCCCCTTCCACGGATCCATGAACTTTTCAGAGTTTCCTAGACTGAAACTTTGCGCACCGAAGAGGTTATTCGAGGTTCTGAACCCGAGTATAGTATCCGTCTTGTACCGTAACCCTACTTTTGTACGATTACGGGAGGACATCTATTCTAATTTTGACAAAAACGTCGATTTCATTAGGAAAATGGCTTGTTGTGGAATATGATGTTGATGACGTTGATGATTGTCATCAGCATATGAAATAAGTCTTCGGTGCAAAAACTGAGGATTTTGTGAGACATCATACTTACCTATACCTACCGTGACCCTTCGAAACAGGGTAACGGTACAAATTAGTTTGTGTTCGGAAGCTCCAATAACCCCCCCCCCCAAAGCAAAGTTTCGGCCGAAAACTTTCCCCCAAATTTCTGGGTCCGTGAAGATAGTGAAATAGTGCTGGTTTTGCATCTGGGATAAGGGCAATTTATACGAGATGTGTGTGGTCGTCGTACTTCGGACACACGCCTTCACTTGCGGAGGATTTTTAATAAGACCGACCGGTCAACACGGCAAGTGCACCCTGAAGGAGAATACCTCGTGACCGCCACGTATAGCCGTGACTTAAACGCATGCGTCTGAACTGCGTCAAGTTTGTGTTTTGCGACCTATATTTCATCTAAAAAAACACCCCTTGTGAGGAATACTGAAGTCTGCTGCCAAGTCTCGAGTATCTAAAGACTATTTCCTTTCGACATTTGCAGGAAGCAGTTCAGCATCAAAAATTGATGACCGACCTCTCCCTCACTTGCTATTCAGATCCGTATGGTCAACATCGGCGTTGAGCTTAAACTGACTCCTTCTTCACCGAAAATCTTGCAGAGATCGCGGCCCATACCCTGACGGAATTGTCTGCCATAGTGTGGCTATTACGAACGTGGGCATCGGCATGCCTTTCCATAGAGTGAATACTGAAGAATGCGCAAAAGAAAATGTTAAACAAAGCGTTCCTTTTTTTCGCAGTGCAACAAAAAAAAAGAACGCCGGTAATTATGCACCAGGCCGCATGCAACGCAAGCATTTATGAGGTTGGTGCTTAGTTTTGTGACACAGTATCTCTAATACTATGACTGTGAACATGGACATTTTCATTCGCAGTGCGATATTTCCGTTCAGGGCATGGTCAAATGCCACGGTTACCGGTGTTCGTAAGAAATCCTTTGCGAAAGGATGCGAACGATTGCGCACGCTTCTACATAGTATAAATAACCTTTTCTGTAATTCAGAACATTCGGAACCTCTTCGAATTCACAGTTTCCACGTATGTATTTCCAGAAAGGTGGTGAGCAGAAAAATTGCAACTTGGTTTCTTAAGGGTTTCAAATTTTCATTGGTCTTGTGGGTACTTATCCCACATCCCATGTGGAACCAAGCTAAGCTCTCTGATTGCAGCAATTACATATTTTGAGAAAAGTTTATAGAAATCTACGCGTGTGCAGACCTGAAATCGCGTTTCATTTCAATTCCATGGCAGCCTAGAAACCACTCCATTCTTTTTTTTTTGTGCTGCTCTCTGCTCAGGTCCCATGTTGTGGGATCTTTCATTTGCAATGCATCAAGTAGGAGTAATACGCGTTTGGCACGGATTTCCTCTCAAATCGGTACGCCACAGGGTTCAGCAACCCTGGTATTGACCAGAAGTTACGTTTTTATGATTGCCCAGTGAGGAATATTTGCTCATTGTATTCATTCAAAGGTCCCCAGGTTTCAAGGAACTGCTGGTTACAAATGCACACAGAAAACACACACAATAAAGTAGCATGTTTATTACTTGGCACACAGTTGCTTAGACGGATATTGTTGTGAAGAAAGGTAATACGTCGATTGTAATCATATGTAAACATTTAAAATGCTAGCAGTGACACATCAAGTACATCTCAGCGGTGCTAACCCTCGTATAAACCCCAATATACCCACTAAGTGTAGAACACCGACAATGGTGAAAACTAAAAATATGACACAGAGTAAGATGACGACCGTAATCATTATTAGTAGGACATCTCGTACTTTCTGAAAACAAAGTGTATCAAACGGTTTGACCACTGTTAACTGGAGCTGTATTCGTGTTTTCTGCTATTCTAGTGTGGTACTACAAAATCCATTAAATCTGAATGAAAAAAAAAAAACAAGAACCACCTACCTTTTCCGACTTGCTCTTAGATGACTGAGTTTTTGTAGTTTTTGTGGTTTTTGAAGACTTTTTTGGGGTCTTTCCAGCGATAGGTCTCGGCGGCACTGCTTTCTGGTTTTTCGGATTCCCTAAATAATCACCTTTAACAATAACAATAAATATGAGAAGAACCCGCAAACATGGGCACCTTCCCCCGGAGTGGAGGGCTTGATCGCGGGAGGAGCTTGCTTGATCGGAGATGGCTGCTTTTCCGCGGGAGCTACTGGCTGGTTCATCGGAACTGTTAAGTTGTTTTGTATGGGTTTTCTTGATGGTTCGGACTTGAGGACGACGTCATCATCAAATCTGAAGGACCAAGTCTTTTCCTTGCTGGAAAGCCTTTTTTCTGGGAGATCCTACCGCAGAGGTTTCGCCGCTTCGTTTTCCTCCGGTTTTTTGGCAGGCATCGGCGGCATCAGTGGTTCATCCGGAGGAGGTGGCGGTGGGAGAGGATCACCCGGGTTAACCTCAAGCCGTTCATACGTGTCCATGCCCGTATCCCTTGTCATCCCGTCAACATGCGCAGTGCTTCTGGAAGTGGCGACGCTTCATACTTTCGTTCGATGTGATTAAGCAGTTTCAAGCTCACCTCCTAGTGAGGGTAACTGAATAGAAATGAGGACAACCGGTTCCGTATTCGTGCATTTATAGTGGTGAATTTGGTACATCACTCATAATCATTATGTGCGACAATGATAAACGCCGGCCCACCCCTTCTCCAACGACGGACCCGTTGCCCATCACAGCCCTTCTGTTCAACCACCTCTCTACCCCACTCCACCACACCACACACGTTCTTAGCCTTTTATAGGATCTCACAATCACCACCGATCACCATCACTGACCAATCGTACTACATGTGCAGACGCACCCATGAAATCACAAATTTTCTGCAATATATAAACGGTATGACTCTATATATAATTATACTCTATATATAATTTGAGTAGGGTTGCGTCGGGCTCAGTAGTGAGGTCCTGTGATGTAAGTACACCATTGTTCGATCGGTTCTTGGCGCCTTACGACAATGAGGAATACTAAATGTCAGACCTCAGCAGTGATTAGAATATCTTCAACGTTATTCCTCTACATCACGTCCCCTCTTGCCTTTCCATCCTCTCATTTGTGCCTAGATACTCACCGCAGCCACCTCTTCCATTGGGTGACCCTCTCTTTAAAAATCTAATTTTGAGTGAAAAGTAACCTATAATCTCCGCCGATCCCTGAAGAGTCCATATGTAAAATTTGGTCCGGATCGGTTTTTCGTAAGCGATTCCTATTCACACATCATGCTTGCCAACTTTCACTCTCATACAGATTTGTTATTAGGTTAGTGCAAAGAATTTGCCGGATTTTTATTTTAAATGTCTCTGCAGTATGTCTGTGAAGGCTGATCGCTCAATTTCTAAACCTCTTTTATTTAATTATTTCTTTATTTTCATTTATTGGTTATTTTGTCTATTTATTTACGCTGTTTAAGACAGACGTTTCAAAACAATGACACAACAATGATAACCCTCAAACAATATTGTTCAGATTGCTTCATTATGACACTAGATGAAAAATTGGTTGAGAGATGGAAGAAGCACCGTAGAGTATTTTATTGTTAGGCCGAGATAAGTACAGTCGCTTCAGCTATACGTTTTAGGGGAACAAAAGATGCAGGGACAGTACTAGCCGTACTGCCTTTAGGGTATCTCAGACCTACTCTAACCGTAAAGGAGGTGGTTCTTAATGAAGTTTTAGGTGAACCAACGAAAGTTTTGCCTCTCCCACCCCTTTTGACCGAGTAGAATTTCGTGCACGAATGGGATCAGGCGGTTGATTAGCTCACAGACCATGACTACATCAAAGTAATGTCTCCTTGATTTAAAGGCAGCACCCACGGAAATTTTCTCGTCTGAGATTTTGATCGTTTTCGAACCTTAGCAATCGTCCCAACAATTCTACGAAGAAAGTAGTACGGAAATCTTTACCGTTCCTGAGATATAACTAGTTCAATGTCCAAGATCCTGGATCAGCAGGATCAGCGTGGGGTCGTTCGATCGAGTTGTGGCGGCAGCGGAGCATTGCCGCCAGCTGATTTCGTGGGCAGTTACTTTTCTTTTGCCATATTAAAGCTCTTCCTTAGCATTTAGCTCTCATTTTTGCCTTCTTTGGCACTAAGAATTTTTGATCTAGCCATTCTCCAACAAATCTGCTTGCTTAGCCACTCGTATTGCAGGTTTTCGCCAGTTTTTAATTTTCGAATTTTTTCGTGGTTCTCGGATCGTTTCAGAATTCGTTAATGTTTCTGCTACACATTGATCGATCGGGATGTCTTTTTCAAGCTTTGTTTTCTTTCGCAAGCTTCAGAAGTGCTACAAAACAATGTCGAAATCAGATTTCTCCCACAAAACAGCTGACAAAAAAGGCAGCGTTATCGACTTTTTTGGATCGGTCCACATCGAACAGGTCGAGCAACTCGGCCTAACCTACTCAAAAGCGATGATCGGAGGCTCTAGAAAACGGGGAATTCGAAGGTTTCTACTGTTTACGGCATTGTAGCAGTGTTCAGTGCACGTGATTACCCCGAATGGTGCCAAAATATCGAGGTCGAAAATTTCCGTGGGTGCTGCCTTTAAGTGATGGGATTCCCAGGTAATCATCCCTAAAGCTGGCTTCAGGGATTCTGTCATGCGAGAATCTACCATTTCGCAACAGAATTTTCCTGGTAAAATTGTCTTGAATTTTCCAAAGGGCAATTTATATGGATACGTGCGAGTGATGCGCGTGCGTCTATATTATGAACAATAGGGCCCAGTCGCATCGCAGTCGCAGCCCAGGCATACGCGTTTACGGCGTTGCGGCGGCCGCAAGTTCTCTTCATTTAAGATTTGCATCCCGCGTTGACCGGTCTTCATGGCGAATCCTTCTCAGATAGGTGCTCGCGTCTGACGCACGACTGACGCACGCAACTAGTATGAATCTCCCTTAAGAGCACCACAGCTTTCCGTTTTGAGGGTGAGAATACAAAACAGGAACTCCCCACGAGTGGATTGATTGTATTACAGTTCTATACATTTTGTTGGGCTTCTTCATCTCTAGTTGCCAGTGCCCTAAAAATGTGGAAGGTTCCAACGCTTGCTCTCCTGCAAATTGCTTCTATATGAAGACTGAAGTAAAGCCTTTCCGTGTAGGAAAAACCTATATCTTTAATCTGTTTCACTCTTCAGATGAGAAAACCGAAAACTGACCGGCAACATGGAAGAAATAATAGCGTTTCTCTAAAATAGGTTTTTTTTTCAGATTTCGAGCACATCATTCGGATCAACATGCCGAGTGGGACCGGATTATGTTGGTATCCCTATATCCATCATGAGGTGATACACTGCCTTTGCTTACGTCTACGACGGTACAATTTTGGTAGAATTGTTGAGACAACGACTACGATCAAAATCTAGGACACGGACATTTCAGCGCTTGTTTGCCTAAAAGCGCTGGGACGCATCTAGTGTGTTTATACCTTAAGAATGCTTATGTTTATGACCGTACAACCTTCGTAGAATTGTTAGCACAACTGCTGATTACCGATTTTTTTTCAGATTGTAGAGTTTCAAGTAGTTCAAAATTAAGAATAATTTATCATGTGATTTTTGAGTGTGTGGACAAACTTCAGCGTTTTGAAAGGTAATACGATGATTGTTCTTTTATGAGGATTCAGGAGCATCGGTTGGGGACGAGCGCCTTGACGAAGCCAACCGCCCTGGCCGTATGCAACACAGTGACGAACATTATCACCAGGAACACCGAGCAAAGAACGATGACAATCACTGCCGCTACCCTCAGAACGCAAACTTGCGACTGAAAGAGAGGAAGAGTCGGTGATCGAGCACTGTAAGCCGAACGAGCTTTGTCAGAGTGTAAGATTTACCTGCAATCTCCGTTCTGTTGCATTCCAAGTGTTCACTGTTGACATGGATGATTTTTTCGGCCTTGCTTTCAACATTCCTGGGACATACGCGCACTAGCAAACGCACGCAAAATGGCAAGCTCAAACTCTTCACCTGTTGGTCCAACTCTTTCACCTGCCTCGGATTCAAGGTCCACTTCGTCGCCATCCCTGTGCAAGAGGACTCTTACTGGGCGAACTACAATGGACAAGGAATATATTACCGAAGAGGTGCAGCGTTATCGGCTTGTTCCCTCGTGGATTTCATGGGAGGCATTAATGGTGCTTTCATCGGCGACATCATTGGCCCATCCTTCGCAGGTTGCTTCTGCTGCGCTTTCTTCGTCGGAGGCGGCGCGTCGACTACATTTTTCTGATCACCAATGGGCTCATATAGATCCATTTTTCAACGTATTCTACAGAGATAGTCGCGATTAGGGAAACCGATATAAAATGTCTTGATTGGGGACAGCAGAAAACTTGCATGAACACTTTCTTTTCAACGATCAGGCTTTCAAAGATGTTGTCAGGCAAAATGGCCTCAGCAAAGACTATTTCATGGAGACAGGTCTACCCACCAGTAGCTAAGCCGAACATGAAATGGATCATAAATAGCGATGAAAGATTCTGTTTACAGTTCATACGATAATATAAAGTAGACTAGCGCCCCTACGGGTCGCTAGAAAGTGGGGTGGGGCAGCCACTTGAGGTAGGTGCAAAAGATTCGCGCCTATGAAAGCTTTAGGAAATTGAAATAGAAGCGAAAATACTAATTAATTGAGTTTGAGTACGAAATTCTCCTCATGAGTTGCGTGTATTCTACCAGTCTGGCCGCCTAGCCAACTCCAGACTTCTTGTATGCGCCTTGCTCGAGCACTCTTTATCACACATTACCATAAAAATTCACTTTCCGATGCAATGATACATCCCTCGTTTGTTGTCACTGCACTTCTTAAATAACACCTACCATGGCTAGTCATCCTCAACTCTGCGCGTGCTTATCATTTATATGAATCTAGTAACTGTCGACTATTTGCTGAAACCGACACAGTGTAATTAAGAACTCGAAGTAATTCAAGTTGAGATTGTTGTTGGACGAACATCTTTCTTTAAAGGCAGTGTCTCACCTCACTATCACCGGCCGAGAATTTGACCAAATTCTCGGCCGGTGGACGAGGCGCCTCCCGCCTGCGGCGCAGTTTTCGGCAATGAGAACACCTGTGCGATCAATGAGATCTAATGAGGTGTATGGCAAGACGGGCAGTTTCCTTGCCGAGGAACTCGTCCACGCCAAGTTGGATTGGTCCCTCAAAAACGGGCTTTTGACGGTTTTATCAGAAATCACGTACATTATTGGACTTAGCGTGTCGAGTAGGTCCGGATTCTGTTAGTATCTCAGGATCGAAAATGAGGTGAGACACTGCCTTTAAGGCGCGTTCCTGCCATTTGAGCTATTCACAAAGTTATTCACACCTGGGTCAAAGCGGACCTCTCCTCCATCCGTGAACCAGTATCTTCTCGCTCCTCACAGTTGGGTAAAGGCGGACCTCTCCTCCATCGGCATAACCGCATCCTGGCATTCCCACATACTGAGCGGACAGCAGACCCACATTCTGGCGTTCCTAGCACCTGGACCACAGCGGACCTCTCTTATACCCATGAACCCCTACCTTGACGTTCCCTACATTTTTAGACCACAGCGCAGCCCCTCCTCCATCCACGAACCCGTATCCTGGGGTTCCCTCAACTTTCAGACCCCAGCAGACCCATCCCTCCTTCGGTGGACCAGAATGCTGGTGTTCCTGCACCTGGGCCACAGCGGACCCCTATTCCATCGGTATGACCCTGGGATTCCCACACTTTTAGGTCACAACAGACCCATCCCCCTTCATTGTACCCAATATCCTGGTGTTTCTCACACTCGGGCCACACGGACCCCCACTCCATCGTCATGAGCGCATCTTGGCATTCCTACAGTTTTGGCCACAACAGACCCATATTCTGGCGTTCCTCGCACCTGGGGCACAGCGGACCTCTCCTATGCCAGCGAACCCGTATCTTGCCGTTCCTCACATATTCAGACCACAATGCACCCGCTCCTCAATCTGCGTCCCCGTATCTTGGAGTTCCCTTAACTTTTAGGCCACAGCAGGCCCATCCTCCCTTCAGTTTACCAGAATGCTGGTGTTCCTCAACCTGTTCCACAGCGGACCCCTGTTCCATCGGCATGACCGTTTCCTGTCATTCACTCACTTTTTGGCCACCACAGACCCATCGTCCATCGGTGAACCCCTATTCTGGCATTTCTCCCACCTGGGCCATGTCAGACCCCTCCTCCATCTGCGAACCCGTATCCTGGCTTTTCCGCAACGTTGAGTCACAGTACCCCTACTCTATTGACATAACGGTATCTGTCACTATTCGCCCCTGGCACACCTATCGTCTGTGCGTCCTTACCCTTTGTAAATTTCGAGAGCAATGGGAGGAAGTTAGGAATTATCCAGAAAATTTGAATAATTACATACTTGATCAAAGGAAGTGTCAGACTGGTTTGTAATGACACACTTTTTCTATGCATGTGAGTGTACAACTGGAATCTCTTCCGTGGCTGCTGAATCGCTCAGAGTTCTCGGGCGGATGCCAGGACGAGAACGTGCGGCATGTGGGAAGTGCGACGGATACCACCGCTGCAGTGGGCCTAGAGGGCTCCCAGGCCGCACACGGATCTCGCCCATGCTGATCTGCAGTGCAACCGTTGGTTTTGAGTGAAGAGCAGTGGCTATCCTGCTCCGTATAATGTGCTGCCTTGAAGGCAGCAAGAGCTGAAATCCTCGACGCCGAGCTGAGCTGTGGGTGATGAAGTACAGACTCAGCACATCATAAATGTGAAACGAGCACAGACAATGATGGCTTACCTGCAGAGAAAATGGAACATCCGTCGCGAACACGCCTGGCCGTGTTCGCGCGCGGACGAGTTTTCCCCGGCGCAAAAGCCACTTCGGTGCGTGGTTTGGCGCAAAGGGAAAACGAAATGCATTCAATTCACAGGGTTTCATGGCGGGACTCGGCCAAAACCACGCGCCGCAATGGCTTTCGCACCGGAGAAAACTCGTCCGCGCACGAACACGGCCATGCGTGTTCGCGACGAATCTTCCATTTTCTCTGCAGGTAAGCCATCATTGTCTGTGTTCATTTCACATTTGTGACGTGTTGAGCCTGTACTTCACCAATCGCACCTCAGCTCCGGGTCGAGGATTTCGGCTCCTGCTGCCTTTAAAGCTTTGCTGGCTCTGTCTCATCGGTTGGCTGTGAGACCGCCAGCGTACGACAGCCACTGTGCAAGGATTTCGAAATTGCGGGTCCCGCGAAGATATAGTCTCATCTCGCTCCATAAATCGGTTTTTCGTATGACGTCTGCGCATCTCCCCTCAACCATTGTCTATGCACTACACTGCACAAAAGATTTCACAAGACTCTCATGGTCTGACGCCAGAAAAATCTGGACCCTTACCAGTCTTTATATAGGAGGATCAAAACTCAAACAGTTTTGGGGGAAAGTCGAGAAGGGCAATTAATATGTATTAGGAGCGTGCTCTAGTCAAGCGTCAGACGCACATTATTATTCATTTGCGAAAGATTTCCCATTGTTACCGTCAACATAGTATGTACACCTTGAAAGAGACGTCCTCGCGGCCTGCGTGCTCTCCCGCTAACCCACATGAGCTATATACACGGTAACGTTTCTCCTATACAGGGTTTTTTAGCCCCATATGAAAGGTGGTACAGCGATACATTTGGCGAGAGAATGTGTTTGGCAATACATTTCACGGGATAAAATTTTGCATGGTAACAGAGTTTCTGGAAGAATAGGTGAAGAATATGTTCGGCAATACAAAAGGTGGGAGAATCTGTTGAGGTTACATACTATAGGTGTTTTGATAACGCGTTCATTCTTCTTCCTAAGGCCTATGGCATACTCACAGCGACACCATTTCGGTGAAGAAAGTGAATGGAAATTATGAGAACAAAATGTTACCAGTTCTCATATCTTATCACACAGTTTGCGTGGAACGTGCTAGCATAGGAGCCACTGTGAGTAAACTTGTGGTGGTGAACGGTCGCAACGACAGTGTCGCTGTGTAGTATGCCCTAGGCCTAACCATCTTCCCAAGGATTGGGGTTCCTTCATTCCTCGTGTGGTTGCACCATTTTCTTCGATTAGAAGCATCGCCGGTTGTGAGCTTCAGTAACCGCATCAATCCTGTCTAGCCATCGAGTTTTCTGTCTTCCTCTCGGTCTGCTGCTGTCCACGGCGATGTTCATGGCTGATTTTGCGACTGAACAGTCGGCACTTCTCAATACGTGACCGTACCAACGTTATCGAGCCTCACGCATCTTTGCCGCGATCTGCGCCACTCCGAACATCGAGCGCACATCCTCGTTTCGAACTCTGTCGAGTCGGTCGTGCGAGTCCCTGCGTCCATCGGAGCATCCTCATTTCCATTGTATGGATGGTCTACTCGTGTTTCAGATTGGTAGGCCAGCATTCCGCTCCATACAATGCTACAGGTCGTATAACTGTGCGATATATCTTCGATTCCAACTTCAGCGGGATCTTTCTATCCCTCATGACTCCTGTTATCTCCCACCACTTCATCCATGCAGCGTTTGCTCGGCACTCAGCTTCAACTAAAGTGCTACCGTCAGCGGAGACTCGGGATCCAAGGTACTTGAAAGGAGAGGCTTTCGGAAGCTCGGTATTATCGACGCAGATAGTACCGGGCGTTTGCTCTCCACACTCGACGTGCTCTGTCTTCTTGGTGTCAAGCTTCATCCCGTACTGTTCCATTCGGTCTTTCCAAGCCTGCACTTCTTGCTGGAGTTCCTCCCAAGTGCTCGCAGCAATCGTCAAGTCGTCTGCCTAGAGGAGCGTCCATGGGGCCTTTGATTGGAGGTCGCTCGATGATATCGAGCGACCTCCAATCAAAGGCCCCATGCACGATATAATCGTGTCCATGCAGAGGATAAAGAGAAAAGGTGAGAGCGTAGAGCCTTGGTGGACTCGCACACGATCAAACGGTGGTGATATCCCCGCTACACATCTGACCGAGCTTGTAACATTCCTGTAGAGAAGCTGAGTCCACCTAACGGACTCCATGAGCACGTAGTGAGAGCCAGGTCAGCTCATGTGATACCCTGTCGAAAGCTTTCTCGAGATCGAGAAAGGCTAGGTGCACGGTCTTTTTCTCTCGATGTTTCTCAGTCAGCAGCCGCAAATTGCGTGAATTGCGTCGGTTGTGCTGCAGTCCTTGGCGAACTCACACTGGTTCCGTGTTACTTTAACGATGTCACGGAGTCGTCTGTCCAGAATCCGCTCGAAGATCTTCATCGTGTGACACAGCAGCCTAATTGGTCGGTACATTGTGCATTCTGCGATGTCTCTCTGCAATGTCTTTTTCCCTTCCAAATAGGTACTGTGGTGCTGGTTGTCCACGAGTTGGGCAATTTTCCTTTAGTTATTAATTCATTGAAGGAAGAGAGCCAACGGCTCCTTCTTCCTTCAATGAATTAATAACTCCCGCTATCTTCCAGACTTCAGAAGGCAGGTTATCTGGACCGGGTGACTTTCCGTTCTTCATCCTTGCTGGAGCAGCTACAACCTCCTCCTCGTCATCCGGTGGTACTGGTCCAGACACCGAATTCATGAATTCATTGTTGGCATCGGCAAGTGAGGGAACTCCTCGCCGCACGTGGCATGGTAGTGTTTGCACCATCGACTGAGTATGTCAGATAGGCGCTGGACTAGACGTTCGTTGTTGTCTTTAATTTGCACAACATGTCCGAGGTCTTCCGCTGCACGTTGTCTTGCCTTCGCCATACAGTAGATCTTCTTTTCTCCCTCAGTGCTATTCAGCTCCTCATACAGTGCTCTGTACCTTGCCGCCTTTGCAGCTGCAACTGCCTTTTCTGCTTCGGACTTCGCTTCTCTATACTCTCGCATGTTGTCTTCAATACTCTCTCTTGCCCACTTCTACGCGTTCTTCTTCTTCACAAGAACTTGGACCTCCTCAGACCACCACCATGTCTGCTTTTCAATGAATGACCGTCCTGGTTTGGTAGTGCCAAGGAGTTCGCGTGCTCCCTCGATTATTGCGCATTCCAGCATTTCGTGTTCACGTCTCCAACAATGGCGGTCCTGATTGCAGTTCTGACCAGCGTCTCCAACGCGGTCTTATGTTCGGCCAATTTCCACAACTTCATTCTTTCTTGTGGTCGCTTGGGGCGCCGATGTTGGAGGCGCATGTCCATAACAAGGAGATGGAGCTGTGGTGCAATACAATCCGAGGGTATCAATTTGTCATCGAAGACGTTCTTCAGCTCCTTGCGACGCACGAGAATGTAGTCAGTTTGCGTCGTGCGGCCTCCACTACGATATGTAATGAGATGTTCATTCTTCTTCTCGAAAAAGGTGTTCACTACAGCCAAATCCTCCGCCTCAGCGTGCTCAAGGGGCATCTTTCCTTCCTCGTTTCGTATGCCATAACCCTGTTCGCCATGCCATCTCTCGTAACCGTCCCTAGCGGAAACAACGTGCTCATGAAAGTCTCCACCGATGATTAAGTTTTCGTCTTCATCACAGCCCTGAAGTAGTAAAACATCCCTTCGTGTCATCAGTGCATCCTTGATGGACATCAGGCGGTCGGAAACGCTTCGTACGCTAGTAACGAAGTCTCGGTAGCGTCCACTGACGATGATCCCAACCAGGGATGAGCGGAATTCCGACTTCCGTCTTCCGAAACTTACGACATTCCGGTGTTTTTTGGACTTCCGACTTCCGAAAAATAGCGAAAAAAGCCGGAAGTTTTCGGAAGTCTTGAAGTGATGCAAGTGCGTTTTATCTCAAGGTTGCCGCTAATTTTGTGCAACTGGCATTGTGTGCACAGTAGGCTAGTGGCAAACCAAAAGTAACGCTTCGTAATCGTGCACACGCAAGTTTTGCTGTCTTAGATGGGATGTCATACAGGGTAGCAACAGACTTTAACCAAAACTTTCGTCATGGTTTTTCTTTTCTGAAATTTCTGGATGTGAATTTATGTTATCCTAGTCGCAACGTTTTTGTTGTAGGTTCGATACTACACATCAGTACATATATTAACGAAATCATTTTGCCAAAAATTCATTCGAAGAATAAGAGAGGATCTACTCAAAATTCAGCACTTTCTGAAAGAATCGATGAGAAATTTGAAGTTGTTCGTTCTCATTTACTTCAAGCATAATAATGTTAGCTAGCTAAACAACATAGGTTCAAACCAAGATCAGGCAACCCTCGGTTCTTTCAAAGTAGGAGAGTTGCACTGGGTACCGCTGAAAGGATATTAAAACTTAACACGATGATTAACTGGAAAACACTCTTGTAATGGAGGATTGATATGAAGATAGGCAATACTACTCAACATTCTCCTCCACAGGACATTTTACTGTAGGAAACATAATGTATTCACTCTGAAGGGCTGTTGTGTAAAACTTGTGAATTTTTGATATCTGGCAAATTTGCTACAGCCCTGCTCAACCACTTAGGTTTTGCTGAGCGATCCTTCATTTTTTATTTATACTTCAGTTCTGAATTGATACCACTAATTCTGAGAGTAATTAGATGAAATTACCAAAATAAACGCCAATTTTTCTAACAATACATGGTTTACACCAATCCTGAGAGCCTTCACTATATGCATGTGCATGTGTACTCATTGGACCCCCAGTACTTCCGACTTCCGACTTCCGGCACTTCCGATATTCCGGTCTTTTTGGGGCTTCCGACTTCCGACTTCCGAGTTCCGAATTTTTGAATTTGACTTCCGCTCATCCCTGATCCCAACTCCATTGCGGCCAGATGTTGTGACGTGGTAGATGGGCTTGTATCCACTGCCGATATCAGGCGACTTTGCCCCCTTCCACTTGGTTTCTTGTACGTAGGCGGTGTCGACTCTCCGCTTCTTCAGCGTCGTTCAGGGCTGCTTCCTGTTGAAGTCCCGATGTTGATTGACGCTAGCCGGATCGTGGGGTACTTAAGCTTCTTCGAGTGGCCTTAGACGGCCAAGAGTCCTTGCCTGCTTATCGCAACACCCGAACTATAGTGGTGAAGCGCGTCGCCTCCGGGGACGCCTCAGCCTTGAACGAAATTCCTTGAGAAGCACAAACCATGGTTTTATTCTGACGCGACATGGTGTTCATCGGCCGGCTTGTCGCAAAGTCTGACGCCGGAAAGAGAAGGGATTCTCTCCCATGGACAAGGGACTTATTTGTTGGAGGCGGCCTCAAAATCGCCCCTCATGTGCTTCCCACTTGTTAGAATGCGGGCTTTTGGTAGGACCCGATGTGCAGTATACATCCTACAAGCAAGCACTTCCACACACCCACACGCGTGAGCGCATATTCACACTCATATGCCAGCCATATGAATCGACTCCAACACTACAGAACAAAAGAGTCCATACCCTAGATCGACCCACGTCGCAGGGCAAGCACATGGCTGCTTTTGGTCCGCGTTTAACACCCTATCCGCCACCCGGGGTCGCGCCACGTAGCCTTGTAGCCAATCTGCTGTGATCCCTCCAAGGAGGGAGATCCGTGGCACTAGGCTCTCTTCTCTTTGCTGAACCCACTCTTTCAAACTGTCCACTTTCGATGTAGTTCTTAGTGAACAAACACAACACCCCAACCTACGAGAATCAATAATAAATTCATTTAAAGATGTTTTCAATCTTTTTCTGACGATGGCTACTAACCTGGTCAGAACATTTATGAACTTCTTGAACCATTACAGAATTTACACCCAGCGAGTATCCCTTATTTATGGCTTTGGGGATGAGTTTTCATGGCTCATCCAACACCTAAAAAGAAGTAGAATGATTCATGGAAAAAGATAGTGATCACAGAAAAAAAATAACAATGAAAAAAGTATCAAAAAGAGTTATTCAGCCCAATGTAAGATTGCTTTGCCATAACCATGTCATAAATTGTAGAAACTATAGTAGTACTGCAAATCTACACCCTCTGATATTACGTTCAGCGCATCGACCTCTGCGGACATGTCCTTACTGACCTCTGAGCAATAGCTGTGGAAAATCGATAAAATCAATAAATCAATGCCGAAAATAGTTGTCATATTCGTGCTCATCATATTGAAGAACTTTACAAAACGCCCATAAAATATGTGGGATTTAATTTAGGAAGGAGTAGGGCTCAGCTGTCGAAATCAGCCACCAGGAGATTGGAGTCACCGATGATCTCCGACGGAAGGTCATGGTGATCGAGACAGTGGGAACATCGATCAGCTGGGTGTACCCGGAAATGTGTCTTCACCAAAAAGGAGTCAGTGCACGCTCGACTGGCTACAACGATGAACCCGAACCATGAGCAAAAAGTCCTCTGGAGGACTTTTTCGCGAAACGACGAGATCGTCGTCTGCGTCTCGCGCGCCGCACACTCTTTCGCTCACCGCGTCCTCGTCGTTTCATACTGGCAGCAAGTTCAACGTAACGGTGAGCTCATAGTTCGATTTCGAACTGTGAGTTTACCTGCAAGTATGGTCCCCGTTTCGTCATAGTTTTTAAGCATCGTACTTAGAAAACCATGTTCGGGCCAATGAAGCTTACATTACTCTCCCGCAGTTCCCCGTAAGGTGTGAGTTAGCTGCCAGTTAACGTTCTTCGTTAACTGACAGTTTCAGTAGGTTTACTACCACCCCAGATCTCTTACACATCTATGGACCCGTTATGAATAGCCAACAGAGAGGAAGAGGAGATAGTCGACTGAGACACGAATGAGCGCGTAGCGTGATCCTGCTCCATCGGCAGACATGTATCTTGATGCTTATCCCACTGTTGGGCCAGGGCAGACCCGATCCATCGGTGGGACTCCTATCCCGGCGCTTTATTCACTAATCGGCCCCCAGTCTCCATCCATGGACCCGTATCCTGGCGCTTTCTCCAGTATTGGGCCAGAGCAGACCCAATCTCCATCCGTGGACTCGTTGCCTGGCACTTCCCCGTTAATGGGCCCCTGCAGACCCAATCTCTATCGATGGACCCCTACCCTGCCATTTTCCCAGTGTTGGGCCACGGCGAACCCTTTCTCCATCGATCGACCCGTATCCTGCCGTTTTACCACTATTCGGCCACGGCGGACTCTTTCTCGATCGGTGGACACATATCATGATGTTTTTCTGGACTACGGGGCCCCGGCTCATCTATCCTTGGAAAGTTTGATCAACTGCACAAGTTGTACAACTGATTTTAGAGAATGTCACAACATCTTATTATGACGCGTTCTTCATCCTGTGTATTTGATTGTATTTTTTAAAAACAGGCGGATCCTCAAGCTGCATAACCCCCAAGGGACCTCAAAGAGAGCTGTGCAAGGAGCATATCCCAAGCGAGGACACCGAGTGAATCCTTCGATACATCCCCCACGGTATGCACACTTCTTTTCGAAGTGATTATCCTCCACTGTTCCAAAGTTGAGTGAAGTCAAGAACAAAGCTCCAGCAGAGGGGCGACTCTGCTCCGTACATTGCTGCTACGCATCGTCAAATCGTTGTAAACATTGTCTCGCCTGGAGGGCTCGAGACTGCTAGACGGTGGTCCCGCCGCGAAATCCCGAATGCACCCGACTTCCGCTACGTCTATGCACCTATGACGAAACATCGGCCGAATGCCCCATCAGCTTCGCATCCTCGCGAGGCACAGTCTATAACTGAGTCTTACGGCGAGCGCATGCGATCACGTGTTAGCCCCCCTACGTCTGCGCTCTAGAAAATTTTGTTGCACTACCATGATTTATATAAGAGGATTTCCTGTACACAACCTACACCGCCTTCGGTGTGTAAGACCTTATCAGTACGCCTGTCTATTTGGAAAGGGCAATTTCTAACAGATGTGTTTGTCCGCCGCGTTTATAATGCGAAGGATCGGTCCAACTGCAACCTTGATGCAGCTTAGACACAAGTCAGGTGCGCTCATTTACTGCTTGGCGACCATTAACGGTGTTCGCGCGGTGTTTTCATTGAAGAGGAGTATGCGACATTGGCCAGTCTCCGTGGAAAAACCTCTACAAATAGTTGTCTGCGTCTGAGGCACGACAGGCACAAGAATGTAGAAGAGATTGGCCTAAATCGAGATTCTTCTGCTTTGTTATGAGGTGTTAACGACCGCAAACTGTTTATTACACGTTTAAATCACAAGTTGAAATGAAGTGATTTCGCGTACATTCAATCGAAACACCCCGGTAGTAAACAACAGTGAGGTAACGATCATTCGTGCCTGAAGGTTACGGCTGGAAGGCTTTGTCGCGGGAACCTCCGGGAGCGGAATTTCCGTTCCGGGTCTTCGCGCGAAAGCCTTCCTGGGCCGGAACTTTCGTGCATACCACCCCTGTGGTCGCGCCATGTAGCCTCGCAGCAAATCGGCTGGGATCGTTCAGGTGAAGGAGATCCGTGAATAACGCGTTCATTCCATTCTTACAATTAGTTGGTTGCCTAGCCATCGAAGGTGTAGACCCGGATGGACCGGATGGCAAGGCAGCGGACTCCGGAGATTGGTATCATGACACGATTCCCGATGACATCGAAATTTTTGCGCGATTGGTAACCGTTTTGTTTGGTAATACAACTGGCAAGCTTCGGGTGGCGATACTATTGAAGAGGTTATGTTTGGCAAGACATTTGACCAAATTCGTTTGCCTGTGTAGTTGGCAAACCCGTCTGCGAGGTTGTCAAACGAACCTGGCCAGATGTTCCAGCATCGAACATCAGAGCACTCGGAATCTCAGGGGCTCACCATCTGACAGCTGCGCATCACCTGATTTTTTTTTTGGATCAGGCGAGAAGAATGGACTTCCGAACCAGCTGCGTTTCTCAGGCAAATTTTGGACAATAGCATTTCCTATAGCGACCTCTGTATGCAGAAAATATCACCAGCCGCTAACTGACTCACGGTCTCTCCAAGTTAGCAAAGAATTTTAAGGACGCAAATTTTTTATCTGGGCCTTTGAAGGCAGTGTATCAACTCATGATAGATATCGAGACATTAACAGAATCCGATCTCACTCGACGAGCTGATCGCAATGATGTGCTTGAAATCTGAAAACACTGTCAAAAAAACTCTATTTTGAAGCCAAATTTGATACTGAAGCGGAGGAGCTATCTTGCTAGGAAGCTGGAAGCTCAGACAATTTCGAAGGCAAATCCCGTGCTGAACGAGCGGGATGAGTGTCGGAACGAGCGTTTGGGCGTTTTTGCCCGAGAAGTAGCCGCGTTCAGGCCGCTGCAGGGCCGCTGATAATGAGGCTTGCATTGCCATCCGCCCGAGAACTGTCCGCGTTCTGAGCCCGCAAACCATCGGGCGCTACTGCTCCTAATCCAGCGCACAAAACAGCATTCTCCACAATTGCCTGCCAACTGGACGCCGGCACTGTGACAACCTCTGGCAGCTTGTCATTGCCTGCGCAAAGTCTCGCACGGAAGAGCCCCTGGTTCCAAGCCCCTGTGGACTCAAAGTGATCGTAGTATATTGTAGAGTATAAAAGCAACACAAATATGCAAATGTTTGCAATGTCATTCATGTTTTTGTAGTGCTAGCTTTAGTCTATTAATGAGCGATTCGAACCAATCTGACCACTGTTTATGAATGATTGAGAGTCCGCTGCTTTATCCACTAGGCCATCCATGCTGGTGATCTCTTCTATCCCGGTGTTGCCTCCACCCTTATCGCGTCCGTACTATCACTAACCAAATATTTCGACCGGGCCAGTTCCTTATTGAGCCCAAATATGTAGCCGTTCAGGCCGCTTCTTGGAGATATTTGCCGGCGGTCAGTGCCCGCGAGAAGCGGGCCGATGCCCAACACTCTTCACATAGCGGCCCGAACCCCGACGCTGGTGCATCAGCCCGAATGATTCTGCGTTCAGCACACAATTTGCCCGACAGCGCGTTTGGCCCGCAACATGCGTGGTTTCGCCCGCTGTTTGCTCGCTCTTGCTCCTCGTTTGAACGTTTCGTCGGGATTTGCCGGTGGTTGGAGAGGAGCTAAAGATTGCACACTGAAATGAACTTCTCAGCAGTGGCTACTACATATTGTCTTATTGCCATGTTGGAAGAACATGCCGCACGTTTTCAACGTTCCCCTAAAACTTAAAATACATCGTTGTGCTCGGCGGCTCGAATATGTTCGACTGACGTGTGAATCTCGAACGTGGTCCCTGAGCTAAAACAGTGTTCTCTACGGACTTTTCCGGCGAAATTTGTCGCACTTGTTTATCCCGTAGAGAATTTCACACGGAGAATCACTGACAACGCGCATCATACTGTTTTGTGAAGATACCGGAATATTCAACGAATCTGAACACCACGTGTTGAGCTGAGTTTTGGTCTAGACAATGCAGATTTCAGCTCCAAGACTCCGACATTGAATCTAGGATCCCTGTCTCATTTTTTTGTGTCTGTGCAATACATCTTGGAAAGATGCTCTGCCTCGCTCACAGCAACCTTCAATTTTTGGTCCCTGTCTCAAGCTTTATCGAAGCCATTGTTGAGAAGCAAACTCCGCTTTTTCGGCCTAGACAGCATTCACCTTTTTGATTCTCATCTGACCCAGCTCGAAACCATGTATACTAATCTATACTTTTGCAGGCTATCTTACCGGACTCGACAACTTTTTACTCACGAAAACTAGCAACCAGTTTTCCTCGCAGTTTAACCTCAATCCGCGGCAACGTCATTCACTTTAGTGACCAAATCGCTGGAACCGGAGGATTACGACGGATTGGGTCAGCCAGTTTGACTTACTTCGTACCTTGTGCGATGTTCTCTTTTCAAATGCAAGCGCAGGCGCTTTCCTATATGAACCTAAGATATTAAGACTCTTCGCCGTAAATAGGTGATTCTAGCATTTTGTAGATATGTACATTTTTCTTCACGTTCGTTGACGAACTGTTGCAGAAGCACTATAAAGTGATTCCCTGAAGAAGTTCTTAGCAGTTTATCTACCAGGTCCCATGCACTGTAGTAATTTATGTGAATTATTAGAAGCAGTAGACGTTTACATCGGAATTATGCAAAAGGGACCGACATTTTGCTAAAACTGTGACTTTTTTACTATTAGGTGGAGCTGAGGTAACAGGAAAGCTACAAGATACAGGCAGTAGGAGTATTTGCATTTTCGATGAAATCGACCCATCAAATCTGTATTTTTCGTGCTTAAATATTTTGAGCAGTCTTATTCTGCTTTATTTAGATACTGAATGCTTATTTATTTATTTATTTATTTACTTGTTCACTTATTCACACCATTACCTGTTTCTTTATTCATTTGTTTATTTACTTATCTACTTGCCTATTGTGTGCTCGTGTGACTTAGCAAAGTGACCTGTTCGTTGAAGCAGTCAATATTCTTCCAGATGCGCGAACAAGCTCTACTACAAGGCGCATGCGCTCTTTCACTAGTTTCTATTGTAGCCTTGTATAGGTAATTTTCTCGTATGTTACACGACTGTTGTATGAAAAAAAAAACAGTTGTTTCGTTTAAGTTTCCTACCCCGCATGTGGCACCGGATGTCCGAAATTCGTCAGCTTCTCAATACTGAACTCCATGTGTTCTCCGAGCTTGAGACAAAAGTTTGGAAAGAGCTGAGAGCAGAGGCGCCACGCTCACCTCGTCAGGTCTACGACTACTGTGAATGCGAATACGGCAATAGCTGTCCCCCAGGACCTCCGGGAAAGCGAGGTAGGCCTGATGTCATCGATTAATATATTGATTACGGGTTGCCAATGATCCAGGACATGCAGTGACTGGCAGATAATTCGATATTTCTAAGGTGCCGATGGCATGAACGGTACGCCCGGTGTGAATGGAGCACCAGGACCACAAGGCAGTCCTGGAGTACTCCCGGAAGTGCTCTATCGCCGAGTGGAAGGCTGTAGGATCTGTCCCTACGGACCTAAAGGGGCCACAGGAATGCCGGGAAAAGATGGAGTGCAGGTTTGCTTCGCGAAGGTTTCAGTATTAGTGGCATAGGCTTCACAACTGATATTTTTAGGGAGCCCCTGGATTTCCTGGGAAAGATGGTCGGAATGGAATTCCGGGCGCGACTGGTTCTCCAGGTGAGCCAGGACAACCCGGACAGAGCGGAGAAAACGGACGAAATGGTGAGCTTTCATGTAATTAAGTTATTCTATTTATTTCAATCATGAACGAGATTATGTGGTCACATATGCGTATACAGTGCGGTCAAAAGGATATAATCAGTGTCATTTCTTTTGCTACAACTCACCCTTGGATTGGGCTATCCAGATGAAATTTGGATGTTCGTTGACGCTCTGTGGTGCTTCCTAACAGCAGCTTACCCGGGCAGAAACTCAATTCTAGTGCTTCTTCTTCTGCCTAAACATCAATTCCCTTGGCTTCCTTTGATTTCACACAATATCTTCACTAGCACTTTCTGAGAAGAATGAAGAGTTGGTAGAGATTAGAGATATAATTGGCAGTGGCGGACGCAAAAAGTGGGCGGGAGGGGGGGGGGGCGTGGGAAAAAAAGTGGGGTCTCCGCCGTTTTGGGGACCCAGACGGAAAATAAAATTAATAACAATGTTAATTATAATGATAAATAATTGATAAAAATTATATTAAAAATAATAATAAAAATAAACAAATGCAAATAAACTAATACAAGACTTTTATATGTATTGTGAAGTAATTTCAAAAATCTGCCGTCTCATTCTCGGGGGGGGGGGCTGCTTCCGCCACTGATAATTGGCTATTTTTTCCGTCACGTGCCATTGTTGCACATTCCTTTGCTGCTCAAATGCTTGGACCAAAGTGAATGATCGAATTTACCAAAGAAAATTTTATTGTATCTAAAGAGCATTGCCAGCAGTAAAGTTCCTACATATTTCAATGTCAGAATGGTTGTGGGTGGTGGATATCATAGAAATGTCCTCGTTGGAAGGGTTCTCTTTTGTTCGAGATTATTGAAAACTCTTTTTTCTCACTTTTTAAAGTTTTTTTTTGGTAATCCTATTTTTTACGCAAAAAGAGAACGGCAGAAGACGACTATTATAGCAAAATACTCACTCAAGATAGAATTTGGAATAATCCCTGCTCGAATCGAAATGAGGTGACACAAACGAGAAACCTTCATGTTGATGAAAGTGGTGAACTTGGACTTGGAATGCGATAGTTCTGTTCGAGAGCGGTTTCCGCCAATGTTATGCAGCGCAATGAAAGAGTACCTCATCACATGGTAAAATTTTGGCCCATGTCCCATGTTAAATCATGATGAAAAGTTCAGCCTTCAACATGCCACCGATCATGTCCTTTTGACCGCGACTGTATGTAAATAAATGGAGACATCCGCAGTATCGCCGCAATCCACTCACATCCTTTCTTCACAAATCACGATGGATCACGACCCACATTATGTGCAAGTACTTAGTTCCTCCGTCACGAAATATCTCGTCACTGCGTGTCCGAGTGAGCTGAGTGTTATCGTCATCGGAACGCTCTCTGCTGTAACAATTGGTCGTCGCCGAAAACTTGCTGCGTATCCATCGCAGGTGCAGAACTCCCACTTAAAGTGTGCAAAATCCGAAGTTTGAATGGAAACGCTACCTGAACGATGAATCATTCAGAATGCATTGAATGCTGCATAGCACTTTTTATATTGTTGGATAGCTAGCATCAAAGTGATTTTGGGGCCATTGCTAATGCAAAATGGGGTGCGTGGGTTCTGTTTCGCATAGTTCCACAAATGATTCGAACGATTTCGATTCAGTTTGAATTACAGCGTGTTTTTCCCCTAATAGCCACAGCAACATTGAAGTCATTTGCCTGGTTGGAATTGCTCCAAAAAGACATGAAAATTTGTATTTTTTTATCCTAGATCATTTCCTCTTTGGAATTTTTTCTCTTTATTACTCATTTTCATTACTGCTTCAAGCTATTTTCATGCCAATTATCCGAATTTAGAATGAATTTCTAGTGAATTAGTTTTTGTTGCTTGCTGCGCTCCGTTTTTTAGGAGACCCCATCCTTTTTTCACACCTCCATCTTCTGCTGCTATCTCAACTGCGACCTATTGTTAGCTCTCTACTTCTTTCTTGTCTAACTTTCATTACATCACTATGATGAGGTCACCTTAAGTCAAAAGTTCTCTTTGCACATCACCTGTCTAACACATCACTATCAAGCAAGTACATAATCTTTAATCGTAACATTTTTAGGACCTCCTGGAATTCGGGGTACGGACGGCATTATGGGCATAAAAGGACTTCACGGTGAACCTGGTGAACGCGGTCCACCTGGTTACCCAGGAGAACCAGGCAAACCGGGACAGGCAGGACACATGGGCGAGCAGGGCATACCAGGAGCGCCTGGAAGAATGGGAATGTGGGGAGAACCAGGTCAACAGGGTAAGCAATCTTTTTGTTCTCGTATAAATGCTACAGGCTGCCCTTGAAAACACTCAAATTCTCTCTCAATTTTTCAAGACCAATGATGTCAATCGATTGTAAATTTTGAGTATGGGCACGATTTTGAACACATGCACTTCACTTTTTTGGTCTATGTTTCACAAGACTATCGAATTTATAAAACCGAAAACGCAAACCATCTTAGGAGTACAGTTTGGGTCAGATTGTTCTTGTGGGCTGCCTTCGAGTCGTGTACGACGTTCGTCATCCACTTCCACTATCAAAGCTCCCGCTTGTACATGTCTTAAAGGCAGCACCCACGAAGATTTTCATGTCCAAGGTTTTGGACGTTTTGGATGCTCAGCAACTGTACCAACAATTCTACGGAACTTGCACTGTCTGTCCGAAACTGTCGTAGACTTCTCAAGATATGAAGAAATGAAATGCGTGCTGCCTCATCATCTACTTATTATTAATTGGCAGTTCATGTGTGTGTGTGTGCATCTGTGCAGCCATTAAAACCAGCCATTAAAAACAATCGAGAACCAGCCATTAAAAACAAAAAATACCTAAACCATCGTGTTCAGCGCATCGAGTTATGTATAAAAACGTGGTAAATTTTGATTTTCACCTTTATTTAAAGATGTTTTGGGCCACTTTTGTCATGTTCAGACATGTTGACTTCTTATTATGACCGGAACTTGTTTACAACTCACAAGGAAAGGATACTTGGTCAGTGTGGCCATTCATAGCAAGGTGCATATTGCACTATGCAGCCTGCGACGCTGATTTCGAATCCGTTTTCAAAATTTACCAAACCCCTCTCTGCGATGAGTTATGCCCATTTTTGGTATTCATTAGGAAGCGCTGAGATTAGTTTCTAATGAGGGCTCGTAGCGCAACGGTAAATCTCTCATTCTCAAGACAGGCAATTACAGACTTACAGAGAACTCCAAACGGACGCAGTCAAGAGTCAGGAACGCGGCGCGGCTCTCTTGGGCAGAGTTACGGGAGCTCAGCATAGTGTGCGCCTCCGTCTCTGCCCAAGAGAGCCGCGCCGCGGTCTCGACTCTTGTCTGCGTACGTTTGGAGTTCCCTATAGTTTCTGCTGAAGAATGAATATTGGTGAGAGCATCAGAGTTCGTTACAATGAGAACAACAATTGAAGAAAATCTCCTCACAACCCCTATGTTCACAATGACCAGTCAAGTCCACAGTGAAGAAAAACACGACTCCATTAATTATAACTTAAAATTACGGAAAACATCTATATGAGAGTCTGATTAGAAATTTCAGAACTCTACCATTCGAGTGAATTTTTAATTCCAGCCAAATATTGTTCCTGTCCAGATTTCGTTCGATGCCAAGGAAACAACAGTTGTGACTAAAAATTTTTTCGTTCGCTACTCTGTCTATCAGGAACTCCTAAGTTCTGACTATTTTGGAGTTTTTCATCATCATTCTATGCGTACAAACTATTGAAATTTAATCTTTGTAAACATAGCCACACCAACACACAACCGCTTCCAAAAATCGATTTAGTGGGAATTCTTCCAGATGCTCCCAAAACCTTCACATCATCTAATTTTGAGCCGAAAACACAATAGAACAACCTAAAAACGGCTTTTCAAGAAGAAACAAGCGATGAACAAAAACTGCAAGAAGGTGGAGGTAGCAGGATTCGAACCTGTGACACACTCTGCGCGAAGAACGCGCTACTTACCTCTGCACCACGGACCACAATAGGGATGCTGCATTAAACGTTCTAGATGACGCACGCAGCAAGAAACTCCCATGTTTCTATTATTTTTTAAATATTTTTCGCCAAGATACGAGCCAATAAGTACTTGTCTAAAGAAGGAAAGGCTTACTTTTGCCTTACCTACCCATCCAGGTACACAAAGCTTAGAATTTCTACATGAATGAATACCAAAAATTGGCATAACTCATCGTAAAGAGGGGTTTGGTAATTTTTGAAAACGGATTCGAAATCAGCGTCGCAAGCTGCATAATGCAATATACACCTTGCTGTGAATGGCCACACTGACCAAGTATCCTTTCCTTGTCAGACTGGAATGGCCTGTGATCGCAAGACTATATGAAAGAGGAGAGATGGGTACGATGCCGCTAGGAGAAGGCTGAGCCGTGCGGACGAAGGATGACAGGGATGGGCGTTGCGATGTGACATGGATGAGGCTCAGATGAGGATCGCGCCAGCACAGGTGGGAGAAGATAATAAGAAACTATGAAAGGTCGCCAGCTATGTCAGAGGTGCGCGGGCGCCCGGTTTTGGGGGAGTTACTACTGAACGGATCAGCAGCTGTGAGAGTGATGCGCCGGTGTTCATAAATGCGGAATCGCCTGGAGATGGGTCCAACGGTCTGATAGGGGCGCGCTGGCGTCCGAAAACGGGGAAACGCCTGGAACCGTGTGGTCCAATCGTGTGATAATGGTGGACCGGGGCCCACAAGTAGGGAAACGCCCGGAGACATGTCTGATGGTGTGACAAGGGTGTGTCGGCCTCGGAAATTGGGGAAGCGCCTGGAAAAGGGTCCGGCGGTGTGACAAAGGTGCGCCGCCGAAAGTGGGGGGGGGGAATGTCTCGAACGGGTCCACTCTGCGAGAATGGTACGTTTGCGCTCAATAGAGGAGAACATATACACGAATGCAAGGCAAGCGAATGAATAGGTGTTATTGTTTACAACCACTCTTTTTCCTTATGATGACCCTGTTTAAACTGCCAGCTCCCTCGGCCCATGGCATATTACACATATTATTATTGTGGCCGTTCACTATCAAAAGCTTTTGCACAGTTGCTCTCATACCAGCACGCTACTCCACGTAAACCGCGTGATAGGATATGAGAACTTGTAACATTTGGTTTTCATCATCTCCATTTATTTTCCTCACTGCGACGTGCCGCAGTGAAGTATCCCATAGGCCTAAAGTACGGTTCGCTCCGCAGCCAGTAGCAAATGGGTGCCCCCGGGCGACCCGGGGTCGCCCCTCTGCGTCCCTCTGTTAAACACTGAATTAACGAGGCCGAAAGTGAGTAAATGGATAAAATCACTACCGGATTTCTATGAACCGGCCGTGTGGAAAGTGTGTGCAGGAAAACTAGTGCTCTACGATGCTTTTGAAAAATTGACGATTGGGCACATTTTCATTTTCTTCCAATTTTCACGGTCCAACTTCAGACGAATTTCATGTTTGCTGAGACCTCTACCATGCAGTTACTTAGAGCTAGTCTTGCTCTAATGAAACCCTTAAAAAGGAGGGAATCCGAACATTATAACTTTACGTTCCTAGGTTGTGAATTATGCATCGAGCGTACAAAGCGCTAGACGAAAAGTTCAAAAGTCAATTCCTTCTCTTCCTCCAATGTTCTGAGAAACGAAATTGATCATTTCGATACATCCGCAAGGGAATGTATTGAAATACAGGTTCCCCATAGAATCTCCAAGAATTCCAAAATTCGAAAAAAGAAAATCGAAAATTCGGTCGCTTCGCTCCGAGAAGTTAGTGACAGCTGCTTGTCCCCTACAGCGAGCTAGGAGTCTCAGCAGTACCCCTCAGCAGTACTCGAAAGCTTGCTCAAACTAGCCGAATGTTGTACGTTTCCAAACCAGTAGACATCAGCGAATTAAGACTTCGAGAAAATGAAGGATGCATCCCAAATTGAAGTTGTTGAATGAAGAATGCAATGGAATTAAAAATGAGAAAGATAATCAGAATATCGCAGCCTGCATATAGCTATAACGTTCTTTTGACTATTTGAAAGATCAATTACGCTACGACAACCGATATGACCTCTCTAATCCTGTAGGTAACAGGAAAAACCAGAACAATGCCTGAAGGGTTGGCGTGACTTTCACAGATCCATTCGTAATCGCTGTGCTGACCTCGCGACTATTCGATAATACGCCTCAAGCGGTGCAACGTTGGTTATACAGCATGGTAACGCAAGTCAGTCCAACATCAATATCTGCTGTCATGCTTTTAACACTTCGCAGATGCAAATTCATTCCAATTTCTGAATTTGGCCTAATTTGATAGCTATTTCAATCAAATGACGTATCTTCTATGGCGAATTTATCATCTTCATTTATGCTTCACCTTTCCGTTTGAGATGAAATGAAATTTACAGCACTATGCTGTATAGTTTGACGAAACTGCTGATGATCTTCACTGAGGTTGCCATCTCGCTGGAAGAGGCACCCAGCTGTCACTAACTTCGCATTTTTGGAGCGAAGCCACAGAATTTTCAACAATTTTAGAAATTTTGTAGACTCTACGGGGAAACTGTATTTTGAAACAATCCAACCCGATTACTTCGTAGTCATCAATTTTGTTCCTCAGAATATTGAGGGAAGGGAAGCAATTATTTTTAACTTTTTGTCTAGCGCTCAATGCACTCGATTCGGAATTCACAACCTGAAAATCTAGAATCACATTTCTCTGATTCTCTGATTTTTTGAGGAATCTTATAGAGCAATACTATCTCTAATCAACTGTGCTGTACTGATTTCGACAAAGCAGTGGAATTCGTCTGAAGTAGCACCGTGAAAATTGGAAAAAATGAAAATGTGCTCAATCGTCAATTTTTCGAAAGCATCGTAGAGCACTAGTTCTACTGCACGCACTTTCCACACGGTCCGTTCATAGAAATCCGGTAGTGGTTTTATCCATTTACTCAATTGTGGCCTCGTTAATTTAATGTTTAATAGAGGGACGCAAAGGGACGACCCCGGGTCGCCCGGGGGCACCATTTGCTACTGGCTGCGGAGCGAACCGTACATTTCTATTGTTAGGCCAGTGGCGGACGCAGGGGCGGGGGGGGGGGGGCGCCCCCCCCCCCCCCGAGAATGGGTCGCCAAATTTTCGAAATTACTTTACAATACAAATAAAAATCTTGTGTTAGTTTATTTTTAATTGTTTATTTTTATTATTATTTTTAATATATTTTTATTTATTGTTTATTATTATAATTAATATTATTATTAATTTTATTTTCCGTCTGGATCCCCAAAACGGCGGAGACCCCACTTTTCTTCCCACGCCCCCCCTCCCGCCCACTTTCTGCGTCCGCCACTGTGTTAGGCTTAGGGCTATGTGGTTGACATTTTTTCCAAATATCAACATTGCTACACGGAATGAAGGCGTGGGTAAGAAACGCCACGAATTCCTTCAAGTTAACCTTGAATGTTGCACAGTTAGTCAGTACGCGAGTTTTTATTTTCCATAAAATGTGAATGGACTTGAGGCGGTGGAAAAGCGATGAGGTTTCGGTTTCTTCGAGAATTATGAGAGAAATCTTGGCCTGATTCTGTCATGGCCTCACATGAAGAACTTCGACGATCACGTCCAGGCCATTAGTTATCAAAGCAGTTTATGCGCACGAACGCTTAGATTCTTGGCGACGATTTTTTGTTGGTTGCACAAGTTTGCACAGTTACGGCAGATGGAAGATTTTTGGCTGATCCCAAATTGTTGGCTTTCTGGCTGCCGTTGTCTGTATCGTCAGGATCTGGATATATGTACTAACAGCAAGAGGTCGTAGCGACTCCAGATAATTTTCGTATTCCCGTGAAGTGCGATCAGTCTCGCGGTCTAATAGTCATGTAGGAAATACTACTTCATGAGTTTATGGAATGCTTGAACATCTACGCTTAGAACTCCCGTTTCGCTTTCGCAGTTTTGGTGATGGGACCACGTTATTACAATTATATACCTGGTCGTTTTCTTACCCTATCTCAGATAAACCATCGGAGGGACAGCAGTAGAATGAGATCTTTATCATGTAATTAAGAAGTGAGAGATGTAGAGATGAAAGGATTCGGAAGGAATGTCTTCGCTACTGCCTCTCCGCTTCCTGCTGGACTGGCTCCGAAGTAGTGCAGGAGAACAGATTTCTGTAGAGAACGGTTCGGAAGGACCGCATCAGAAAACCCGAATAACCGCAGCAGGGAACCGGAAGAACCGCAGGTCACCCGTTTTCTGCAGCGGTTCTTCAGAAAATTTGTCTGAGAGAGATGCGGTTGCTTCCATCCATACAGGAATGCATAGAAAAACTTTTTTCAGGACCTCCAGGACCTCCGGGCCAACCAGGCTTATCCGGCGGTGATGCTGCCTACTGCTCCTGCCCAGAGAGATCTCCTAGGAAGTAGTGATTATGTTGATGATTTCACTCTTCTACTATTGGTCGTTTCTGTAATTAGCTGTAGTTGATACTTTGTGCAAAAGGCTGCACAACGATGGCAGAGATTAGTGTTGAAAAACCATAGATGAGAAGGTATGAAGGCGTTCTGCGCTATCAACCTATATTCTGATCGTTTCTTTACAATGTTATTTTGATAAATATATGTGCATTCCTTTCATTATCACTTCGACCACCACTGCTCTCGATGACTCAGTATTCCTTTCTCCACTCCAACGTGTAGGTTTTTGTACAGCAGTGGGAATTGGTGGAGGTACGGGGGGGGGGGGGTAGTGGTGGAGGGTAAGAGGAGCCCAATCCGTGATAACCGTGATAACAATGTGTACAAAATTATTGCACACTAGCTACCGTACCCGGCTTCGCTCGGGTGTTTTATTACCTTGGCTACATCATACTGCTGAGCCCAATTACTATCATCGACAAATTCATTAAAATCTCTATAATTTTGGTGATCAGCATGTTCCCAGGTGACGTTTCCCATCGACATGTGGGAGAAAAGTTAGCAAAGCTACTTCGGTGACATTGAATCGACGTATTCGTACAAAGTGGTTGTCATATTCATACTCAGCATATCGATGAGCCCCATGAGAGATGTCTTCACCGCTCCATTGAGCGGAAGAGCCAAAAATCAATAAAATCGAAAAACCGATATTTCATGCAAAATGTTTGTCGTATTCCTATTCAGCTTATTGAGAAACCCAAGAAGACATGTCTTTGTCCGTCCCCGAGGGAAAATGGGGAAAAATCGATAAAATCAATAAGTCAATATTTCGTGCAAAATGGTTGTCATTCTTATTCAGCGTATTGAGGTACCCCAGTAGACATGCCTTTACCACCCCATGATCAAGAATAGCGAAAAATCAATAAAATCAATGAATCAATATCTCGCGCAAAATGGTTGTCATATTCGTGTTCAGCGCATTGAGGTACCCCAGTAGACATGCCTTTACCATCCCATGATCAAGAATAGCGAAAAATCAATAAAATCAATAGATCGATGAAATGGCGCGAAATGGTTGTCATATTCGTGTTCAGCGCATTGGTGTACCCCAGTAGGCATGTTCTCGCTAGTCCCTGGTCAAGAAGGGCGAAAAATCAATAAAATCAATAAATCGATAAATTGGCGTAAAATGGTTGTCATATTCGTGTTCAGCGCATTGAGCTATCCCAGTAGGCATGTTCTCGCTGGTCCCTGGTGAAGAAGAGTGAAAAATCAATAAAATCGATATAATCGATAAACCAATCGATAATCCGGGTGCACAGTAGCCTATAACCTCCGCCGGCCAGTGGGGAGTCTACCTGCAAAATTTGGTCCCGATCGGTTCATCCTCCGCGATTTCTATTCGGAACACACAAACACACACACAAACAAACTTTCACTTTTATATATATAGAAGTAACATTTTTCATAACAGAGATAAAGAGTTCGTGTCAACTTCTGTTCCCACTTTATCACTATTTTTCAGTAATAATTTGGAATTAATTTAATTTGTAGAGGTTTTCGGAAGACCTCTATTTCAAAAATGGAAAGTTTTTTTTAATTCAAAAGTCACACAAATCAGAATTTGCCAGTGGTTTTATCACTTTAATTCAGCTATTATTTGCCTTTGTTGGTTTTTCTACTCTATTGTTACTCAATTTAATTTGAAAATGGCCTTCGAATTCTAGCTAATTTTGAAGTTTCCGCCGTGCAAATCTCCTCTCTGGTGGACACCTTGCTTTTCTCGCACTGCCTCCCATTTGCTGATCCTTAGATCTACAAGGAACTGCAAACGACCGTGAATACGGGCAGTGGCGCGGCGGGGTGGCGGTCAAGACCTACGCTGCGACGCGACCGCACCGCATGCGTATGCGTCTAAGGTTCAGCCTGATCCTTCAAATTCAACGCACTGAATGACATCGGTGGCTACCTCCTCACAGTTTGTTGGCTGCGGTAGCATTTACATGTCCTACTCAAGCTTAGAAAACTTGTTCGTTTCCCCGCAGAACCGCTGGAACCTTCGACGGCAGCAGCCGCGACGCGGAATCAACCAATCACAGCTCAGCAGCGTACCTCTTGTCACGCAGCCGGCGCGGCGGGGCGTGGCGCTCTGGCTGTCTGCTGCACTCCTGGACCGACGATACTTTGATCATGCTCTCTGGTACTCTCTGTCCAAGGCTGCCGCGCCGCGGCACTGGTTCGTATTTACCTGACCGTTTGGAGTTTCCTGCTCAGACGAATTGTCGGAAGTACCGCAGCAGAAAAAATTGCGCTCATACGATTAAGAAGCGAGAATGTTTTCTGCTGTTTTCCTTCCGAATCCCGCCGCAACAGCTATTCGGAAGGACCGCAGCGGCTATTCGGAAGAAATGAAGCAGGAAACGGGAAGGACCGCAGGTCACCTGTCGATTCTTCCGGTTTTCTGCTGTGGTCCCTGTCTGAGTGTATGTTTCCTTTGAGGTAGGACCAGAAAATCAACACCGTGCCCGCTTCATGATATGATAAATTCCAAAGAGAAGTTACCTATCGGTGATTATGGTATTTGTGGTGTTTGTATTCTCCAAAACCTCCTGAAATGTTGTGCAAGGGTTTGTTTGAGACGTTGATTAATGACAAAGCTGCAACCTAGCGCTAGACATTTTTCAAATATTCCAATCAAGTGAAGTTAAGCTCGTACCCTTACAACACTTTTCATTACATTAAGAAAGTATAAGTGACTACTACTACTATCTGAAATGCTACTGCTCCTGTGCTGTTTTTCGACCGTTTGAATAAACTTTGCTTTTGCTAAAGTGAAAGCAGGATCACGACAGCACAAACTGTTGAGCCTGACTGTAGCGAGCAGAGACTTCTGCTCAAAACTCAGTTTCAAATTCCATTATAATGCAATCTCTTCTCCTTAATTAGTTGAGTGCGAAGACCCCTCTTTAACCCGTTTGAGAAATCTGAAGAAGTACCGAACAAGAATGGTTCATTGTTTACTCGTATCAACAGCATGTTTAAGTTCTTCATCTGACAGTAATAATGTTATTATCACATCCTCATCCCGTCTTTGAAACAACATTTCACCCTCGAAATCCACCATGTGATGCTTGCGTGCTCGCAACAGCATGCCCACAACCTGAAAGTAAGAGGAGCGCATCCAAATCCGAAAATATGCACCACGTTTACCAGTCACTTCATCGTGCGGTGATCATCCCTTAGTTGCCAAGGATTTGCACTCCACTGAGAAGTATAGAAAATGTTCATAAGGAATACTTGGAGATATCTGAGGTTTGACTAGGATGACTTAATGTATGTGAAAAAGTTTCCGCCCTTTAGCGGTAAGCAGCTATAATAGTTGGTTATCCTTGCAAATGGTTTGCAAACGCTGCTTAGCTTGTTGGATTGACATCTGTTAATAATATTCGGTACTCATTTGTTTCGAGTTGCACCAACACCGTTGCGTTTTACAGTGATAATCATAACGAATTTGAGCCAAATAAGCATTTTTTGCCACAATAACCCTATCGTAACCCTACAAAAGTGGGGTTACGGTAAGAAATGGATATGATATTCGTGTTCAGCACCCCAAATAACTACTCTGCACGAAAGCCGTCAAGGGAAGGCTTGAAGCACTTGGCTGGGATGTGCTACCTCATGAGGCTTATTCATCAGAGTGTGCCCCGTCAGACTACCGTTCGTTTCGGTAGATGCCCCCCCCCCCGGCCTTTCCGAGCAGCGCTTCCAATCTTTTGAAGATGTCGAAAAATGGGTGAAAGAATGGATCGAGTGGACAGAATGGACGAGGCTTTTTACCGCTGCGGCGTCCATCTTCACCCAAAAAGATACGAACGGTTGTAGCCAACGATGGCCAACACTTTGATTGAGGTATCTGCTTTGTTTCCTTTTCAATAAAGACTCAATTTTACTCAAAAAACGGCGGAAACTTTTTGAAATACAATGTCTACAAATTCTTTAAAAAAGTACACTCGGCGCGCGAAGTTGCGTTCTTTTCGTTCTGCCCCTATAAATTTGTTAAGACGCAATGTACTGCAAAATAAAACCCGAAGACAAGAACCGTGATCGATCGAACTTAAGTCCGATATGAGGTAGATGTCACAATTTTTAGCTTGAGCATGAAATTTTAAGTGTTCTTGTCTCGCCACAATTTAGTCTCGCATCGCGTGGCTCGCCGCCGGCGGCACCGCGCGCCGTTCGCGACGAAATTTCTCAAAATAAGAAACGCTCCAGTTCCACAACTTAACACGAAATTTATAGCAAATTGCTCATAGATATGTTAAACAGTCATATACGGTTCCCCAGATCCACTCTTCGATATACTGCATTTCAACAAATTTATAGGGATGGAACGAAAAGAACACAACTTCGCGGACCGAGTGTCCATTTTTAAAGAATTTAGCGAGGGTACTGTACCTAATAGTTGCTGTTCGTTGATTCATGCATTTAACCATTTTCACTGTTCAGTTTTGTTCGTTAAATTGAGAACATATTTGCAAGGAGCATTAGATAGAATAAAATAAGGTGAAGGCATCGAAAAGAATGAAGGGTCCTTTTTAAACTCGAAATGTTTTAATTATCTTCTTCTACGCCACTCAAGTCGTAAAATGGTATTCCTTATTTCCATCGCCCCAACGACTCGAAAGTGACTTCATATCAACACTAATGTTAATGTCAGTGATCAAAAGTTACAAGTGTGTATGTCGACGTGTAGACAATAGAATGACGTGTAGACGATGTGTGTGTAGACAGTGGGAATGAAGTTTTTTTTCTTTTCAAAATGGCTTATTCTTCGAATTTTCCCGCGTCTTCATCAACCTTCAGTAGAGATGTTCACAGCTAAGTTACTGTTTCGGCTCCTCGTTCTAATTGCTTGAGTAGCTTTCTCGGTCAGTTTAGTAACTTCTAGAAAATCCCAATTTTCCTGTGGACATATTACATTAGGGCAGCAGCAAAGTCTTGAGCCGTTTGCCACTTTTTTCTGTTTTATTTTCTTTTATCCAGCGTACAATGGAATTCTCTCAAACCATGTTCAGCTACTGTAATGTCCAACTGATGGACAGGTCAGCGGTTCCTTTCTCCCAGAACTGACGAAGCTGGGAGTCAGAAAAAAATCGCTGACCGACCTTTTAACATCTCAAACTTTGGTGAACTTTTTCCTTAACTAAGAATGTCTCAAAGGCAGTGTCTCGCCTCATTTTCGTTGCTGGGATATCAGCAGAATCTGGACCTACTTGACTGGCTGAGTTCAAAGATGTATATGATTTTTGATGAGCCTCTCGAAAAACCCGTTTTTGAGGGACCAAATCAATTTGGCACGGACGAGTTCCTCGGCAATGAAACTGCCTGACTTCTATGGCCTTCCTTGATCTTATTGATGGCATAGGTGTTCTCATTGCAGAAAACTGCGCCGTAGTGTTGATCTGCCCCTGAAAAGGCGAGAGGCGCCTCGTACACCGGCCGAGAATTTGGCCAAATTCTCGGCCGGTGTGCCTGAGATGAGACACTGAACGAAATAGACGGTAGTCGGAGATGACAATGCCAGGGGAATGAAGTGAATGGGGAACCATATCCCAGCCCGGCTGATCCAATTAAAAGCAGGTTTCTTTACCTACATGGGGGTTAGCGTGATCGTGGAGTAGGAGTACGGAAGCTCGTCTCGGCCGCTTTTCTCGAAAAGCGTCCGCGACTTTCTGGAGCTGATTGGCGTAGATGTTACCGGTGAGTGTGTCTCCTTGCGTGAGAACCCGTAATACAGTAGTCCTCGCGGATCAGAGAAGTAGCAAAGGAGACATTGGTGGTGAAGTAGGATTTGGCGGGTCTCTTCCCTGAGGGCGCCACATGACACGATGTGAGTTAAAATTGTAGGTGACCCAACTCCCACCTCCAGTAATCAGGTCTTTCATAAAATGCTTTCGGTGCAAACAGAGAAGGAAAAACTGATCATGGTGCTCTTGTGGCATTGACATCATGATTAAAGTTAAAGAAGACAAACCGGCTATATACATATACCTACTATGGAGAAGTTACTATCTTGGTAGATCATGGATAATGATCAATAATGAAATAGTTCAAGACTTTCTTACCACCCTAATATATCTGCAGAATCGTGTAGAAGTGGTGGAGTTATGGACCATATCCCGGAATTCAAACTGGTGTTTTGACTTAACGCCGTGGTACGCTGGTCCTCGTAATTCTTTCGAAATTTTCTTCCTCGAAAGATTTTAGGTTTTGGTTGTGGTTTCTGGCATCAATAATCAGGGATGACTGCTTCTTCGCTCAGTTTTTGACGTGCATAGAAGCCGCACTCGCTTGAGCAGTGCACATTTGGGTTGAATGTACATGTGCTTCCAGGACATCTCTCGGACACCGACAGGAAACGACGGAACTTAAAGGCAAGGTTCGGGGAAAATTCCATCTCCCGAATTTCCAATGGATTCGTAGCCCACGGCGACGCCTTGGACGAAAACTCTAGAAAAATCCCTGAAAAAGTCCCACAACAAATGCTTCCCATCGACCAATTTCGGTACGGCGTTTGCGGGTTTGCGGCATCCATGCTTTCAAATGACGTTATACGGCGCGCCCTACGTGCTGTCTGTTGTGGTATCGTAGGAAAAAAATCGTATTGAAGCGACCTGTGGTCCGTTTGATGGGGTGGGGAAGCTTTCACTGAGTGTTCGTTAGGCCCTATGTGTCCGACCGTCCAGTGTTGTTCAGTGTTCACGCACGCGCGTTTGTCGGTTGGAGCGCGTTTTCCCACAGCTACCGCAATCCTTGAACGTTTTGGGCTATTTCTAGCTATAGCGCTTGTACTGAGGTCTCAAACTTGAGATACGTGTTACGCATATGGTTTGGACTCCAGAGAGCAAAAAACCTGGTTAGGCAAGTTTTGACCGGACCTTGCCTTTAACCAGAAGAAAAGAAAACACCGGAACTTTGCTTTGAAATACGAGAAGAATAAAAGTGGTAGCAGAATGTTGGTGAAAATTTTTTTCAAAAAAGTATAGGCAAATCCACTCAAATTTGCAAAAGTTGCGGAAGTCGAACAAAATCCGAGTAATTGCCAAATTTCATTCCTAGGGAAATAATCAAACGATAATGAAGTTCTGCTGGATATTTTCCACCGAAGCAGCATTGTTGTTTCGTTCCCCACTGTGAAACTCACCTGGTCCAAACATGCAATCATAACCAGTTTAATTGTTGTTTCCCAGTTCAGCAGCTTTTTCTAGTACAGAAATTTGAGATCGCTCACCTTGTCGGATATGTACTGGTAAACAGAGAAAAGTTGGCCGAACGTGATTTCGATCCGACCCTTCCTTGTGCGATGCCCGTATTCTCGGATCACTTCGCAAAGGTAGAGCATTTCCTGTGCAATATGTTTTGCTGAAAAGAAACGTTTGCGTTCACTACCGAATTACAGAAGCGGAAATTACTATGGAGCTCACAAGGGAAGTGCAAGAGGCTAACCCCGGGGACCGAAACGAAACAACCACTTTTGGTAACATTGTCTAAGGCGATGTTGATGTATGTACATCATTTTTGCCCAATGGTCCTGATGCGCGCAGGAGAGTGCGCCAAGGACTTTTCGGCCATTCATCTTCCACGCGCCCTAGATCTTTGAAAAGGTCTTCTGGACTGAAACTTTGCATATGGGGGTTATTTGTGGTGCTGCGTACGAATATCACGTCCATTTTGTACCGTAACGCTATTTTAGTAGGGTTACGATAGGTGTGCCACCTCACACTACCGTGCACCTACCGTAACCCTCTACGGTGCAAAATGGATACGATATGCGTGTTCAGCACCTCAAATAACCCTCGTGTCCAAAGTTTCAGTCAAAAATTTTTCTTGAAAAGTTCGGGTTCATGATGGTTGAATGGTAACAATTTTCTAGTGCCCTGTGAATGGAGTTCTGGCTTGGATTCATGTAACTTTGGCTGCGCACTCCAGCAGTAGTTGCCGTGACTAGCTGTCCTATGGATCGTCGAACGTTTGCAGATGCATTTTTCAATAACCTGGTTCTGTCTGTTGACACGATCATGAGTACTAGCTCCAATCATGGCAGCCGCGATGAGGTGGCCAAGTGAGTAACGAATCGGACGGAGTCGTTAGAAATACTCGAAACAAGTTTAAAAGCCTTTAATTCAAACATGCAAAAAAAGTTGCGCCGACGGGACTCAAACCCCCGACCTCCTGCTAGTCTGATGCGCTATCCACTCGGCTACCTCTCCACCGATGCCATTCTAGGCCCATCTTGTCATAATCAGATGAAACCAACTTATTCAAAAATGGGTCTTCATACACTCCATGGTCCCAGAAAAGGTAATCAAGGTAAGCCCTGTTGTTTTGAGTAGTCATAGGTTCATAAATCCAACCTCTACATAGAGTCTTATGGCAGTGCAATATAGAAATTTTTGGCGCACCCTCCTGATCGCACCAGGACCATTGGGCAAAAATGATATGTATAAATCAACATCATCTTAGACAATGCTTCTGTAAGTGCTTGTTTCATTTCGATTCCTGGGGTTAGCCTCGTGCACTTCCCTTGTCAGCACTAACACGCTTTCTTCGCCCGCATTTCTGTGAGCGTTCCCGGCTTGGGTGTCCCGTATTCTGCTGAGCACTTCGAGTACTTCCTTGGCACGTAGTTTTTCGAATAGACGTCGTCCTTCCTGCTTTCGATCTCTTCTTTTTCGAGTTCACGAAATCTCAGCATCACTCGGCCGATGTCTGACACTGAAGCGATCAATTTTCTCCCAAATTTCCGTTCGTGGGCCCCCAACTGCGGTAGTTCAGATAGATTTGGCAAACAATAAAGAACCGATTGAATTAAAAGCTCATTTAATTAATGTTAATTCATTCTCGCTTCGTTTTTCGCTGAAAGATGCGCTTTATAACATACTAAGCTGCTCAATTGTTTCCTTTTCACAAAACAAGCTGTTTCCTTCACTCAATTAATCAATCTGAAACAAATCCACTTCTCAAAAAGGACTTTATCAACCTCCGTCCATAACTCTGTTCACGTGTCATTGCTCGGAATCCTAAAGGCAGCACTGGCGGAGATTTTCGTACCGAGGATTTTGTCATATTTTGATTTTGAGAGACCTACTTAAAAAACAAAATGATGACAAAGTGCGAGACACACGAAATACCCGCGAATTCGGAGTGCTGTGTTTTGTGTGCCTTATCGCGCTCCACTGGCCCTTGTGAGGCCCGCCACGTGCTTTTGCATATAGGGGCTCGCCCGGCAACAGAATATCCCCACTGCCATTGCTTGCCGCGCGTCGCTGGGCGTCGCCGCGGCAAAAAGGTATGCAACTCTAAACTTTCGTACCGCGGTGGGTCCATCATTATCCCATAGTGGACGCACAACCGACGGCTGGTCCACTATTATCCCCACTTATCCCTGTTCCCTACTTTTCCCTCCATTTGTCCAGAAATGACCGACGTTTTGCCTACGTTTAGCCCACCCTCACTCCATCCTCAAGGAGAAACATTTTGTGGTTGTCAGCGATTTTCTTGAGAGATTGCCGTAACCAGCATCGTTGTAAGCACGCAGGCAATGATATAACCCGTCGTACAAAACTTTCCTGTACCGTGAATAAAATTTGAAATTTTACTCGAAGAATGCCACTTCAGTCACCATGTGAATGTTGTAGATCATGTCAGTCGTTTACGTCTCATAAGAGTGCTGTCAAGACGGTCCATCCAGTCCACGAAACCAAGCAATTTTTGTCTACAGTGGATTTTCCTAGCGTTAGCTTGAAATACTATATAAACCTGGCTAAAGTACCTAGCACAGCGATGGGGCATCCGTTTTCCGTTCTGGACAATACTTCATAAGAGTGAAGGAGAAGAACACGGTGAGACATGGACATGACATCAACTACTGAGTGGTCGGGCTTTCCGTACCCAGTAGATCCCGGGACACCTGAGGTCCCTGCATGGGCATGCAATGCCTCATTTGCATGAGATGCTCGGTTTTCACGGAGCCGTATTCGTGACTTGTCCTGAAACCTCCGGTCTGTCTCGTAACTGCCTCGATTTGTTCCTAAATCCACTAGAATAAGCTCGGAAATTCCCGGTTTCAACGTGGAAATCTCCAAGTTTTCCCACGAAAATCCCGCCACGGAAACTTACTATTCGCCCACGGATGCTCGCTGGTTAGCCGACGGTGGGCAGCCCACTGTGGCTTTTGATTTAGGTTGACGACTTTTATGTGCACAAGTTCTTTTTTGACTATGTTGTTATTTGGCATGATCAGGCGTACCATGTTGGTGTATTACTAAATGAATAAACAGATAAGTACAGCATGGACAAGTCTAGCTATGGAGGTTTCAACGGATAACCGACTTAATTACGTTCCTTCTCAGAGAAAGGGAGAAAATAGAAAAATCTCACGAAATTGTTGCATAAAGTGTTGCATAAAGTACATAAAAAAACTGTTATGTCTTACTCCTACAATTCAGATGCCAATTATATGATTTTCAATCACTTGAAATCTAAAAAAATCCAGACAACTTTATCATATAAGCCCTGACTGAATGATGGCTTTTCTCTGGTGTTTGGTAGCATTTCAGATAAGCTTAAGTCGCGTACATCGTTCACTCTAGGAATTGAATACAAAGGGAATGCTATTGAAGGAAGGTGCACGACATATGAATAAAGGAGTTTAGAAAAAAATGGCAAATGCAAGTCACATGCAAGGAATGGGAAAGGGCTGACTCAGTGGCGTCAAAGGGCAAGACATAGGCATTAGGAATCGTGGACGAGTTAAGGTTATTGTTGGGGAGGAGATTCAAAAGCTAGGAAAGGAAGCAAGCGAATGGATACGACCTTGTAAATACAGACAGAATAAGCACAAGTTTACGGGAAAGCAAGCGGTTATGCCAGTGTTGCAGGAGTGTTCATTCCGTGGCCTGAGAGGCTTCTTCACGAATGAGGTGCACGTGCAGTTCGATGCTAGCGACCTCCCCTGTGAAAAGTGGGTAAATTCAGCTGGACAACGACACGTTAGTGCTCTGTTGTCAGAAGCGCAGCACTGATGACGTTAAAGCTTAACTCGGAACGGTTGACGTGAACGCACTAACCTGTGTTGGATTTCGCAAGGCTTCTTTTCTGTTCGACGACGTCCAACGAATCGGTTGATGCAACCTATAAGATAGCACAGCAGTCTCAATTTTTTATTGGACAATGTTAAGCGACAGCTGAGTCGCCATTCCTGGAAACTAGCGACTGATACACCGTCACACTTTTGACTAAAAATACATACATAAAGTGGTAAAGTGGTCGGCGTTAATCAATCCTGTCACGAGGGATGCGCCACGCATCCGACTTCATCTGCATCGTAGAGGCGTTGAATGCGTATGTGCCCTGTACAATGACTTGCGGGGGGCACCCGATGTACCAAGTCAGTGCTTCATCCTCCCAGACTCCTCTGGTACCAATTTACCGACCCCCGGAGGGATGGAAGGCTTGGTTGGCCTCGGGCGGGATCGAACCATCGATCGTGTGCGTGCGCAGCGAGCCTCTTACCACTGCGCCACACGCGCCCAAAAATACATACATGGCCAGAAAAAATTATGATAACGTGATAACAATTCATAAGGCCAATTTATACTAGCTGCGTGCGTCAGTCGCGCATCAGTCGCACGCATCCATTTGAGAGGGATTTTCGATAGTGACCAGTCAACACGGCATGTTCATTCTCCATGAAAAGAACGCGCGGCCGCCGCGAGGCCATAAACGCGTGCGTCTGAGCTGCGACTGCGAAGCGACTGCAATGCGACTACACCCTATTTTTCATCATATAGACGCACGCGTGTCAGTCGTACGCATTCAGTATAATTTGCCCTATAATCGAGAAGTTACAGCGGATGAAGGAATTGAAATCAAGTTCTTCTTACTGATGTCACAAGAAAAAAAAAACATTTTAGTGCACACCGAGCTAGTAATTTTCCGTAATTATCACCAATCTAGGATAGAGGTTTCGGTGGCCGTGCTTGTCGACCAATACTCGTATTTAGAATCTCATAATGTGTTAACTGTTAAAATCCAAATATTTGACTTCAGGTAACAGTTCTCCCAAATTTTCGAAAAACTCATAAAAATCAGATGTTCTAAAAGAAAGAGCAATATGGCACTGCGAAGATGATTGTAAGGCTCACTTTTTTGATTATTTGAATATCTTGGACCGCCACCGAAATTATTAATAGATCAATCGAATTAATCAGTTCACTCCCCAAATTATTAACTTGATAAATCGGATCAATGGATCGTTACTTCGTTCTGAGTATAACAATTAATTCAGAATGACTACTGACTATATTATAATTTTACCTTGCATAGGTTGTTCTGGGACCGCTGCTTCAGCTTGTGCCGGACAAGTAGATCTCGCCATGCCTTGTCGATCTCCTCACTGAAACCAACGAGCGGAGGACATCCCTCGACTGAAGAAAATGTTATACTAGGGGCTTACAGAAGTGATGAAGCAATTATGGGGATTAGGCATGAGCAGAATTCTTGTTTTGAAGGCTCGGAATTTCCTGAATTCTGGTGCCGTGCGACCTTCTGACTTCTAGATTTTTGGGAGAGTGGCAATGGTCGAGTTACGTCGACTCATACATGCTTTTCTTATTTCTCCAAATTATGCCAAATTTCGAACATCCTCCGAATACGCGATTCTTCCGCTCATCCATGATGCATATTTTCCAGAGTCTTATCTACAGCAGCACTGTAATAGTGTAGAGGTGTGAGTGTGAGGGTGGGTGAACACCTCTTGACCAGAGTGTACTGACAGATTTTACAAGATTGTTTTGTGGAACATCTAAAAATTTTACTTTAGCTCACTAGTTGAGCTAGCTGTGTCTGCCTTTTGAGTATTTAATTTCAAATGTTTCCATCGAGAACGCAAATTTGGGTTTAACTTCTCAACCACTTAGTTTTCAGGAACGATCATTTTTTTTGAACTTTTATTGAAAGGGAAGTATTAGTTTGGTGCAAAATTTTTGTCGTTTTATCCACTTCATTTTTTTCCACTACTCCAACGGCCTACAATCTTGACAAGCGCTATAACTTCTATGATTAGTAGAGTAGTAGAGACCAGTCCTTGTTCTCTGAACACCTTCCTGGCGCCCCATATTCAGAACATGAGAAGCTGCGAACCGCAAAAATGGGAGATTGCCATTTTGGAGTCAGCATGTTTGGCGATTGTTTTCTTGTGTAGCAAGAGCTGCTTTAGATGGGGAAGGTGGCATTCATACCGCAAAACTTCTGAAGAATATGGGTGGTAGATCATTTGCTGGCAAGGTTATCAAAATGTAAGGCAGGTTTCAAACAAGAATTTTGCCCGATTTTGGCAGCACAGAAAATGGACCTTCTTGCATCTTAGGCGTATTTCTATTAAAGCATCTTTGATATTCCGCAGCAAATAACTAGGGTAATGCTCAGTGTACTGCTTCGAATGAGCAATATGGCTTGTTTGGATTGTCCAGCAAAAGAAAAATCGAGAAAAAGCAAAGAAGACACTTCAAAAAGTGTTTGTCTACGTTTCTGCAAAATCGAAGCAGCCAAACCAGAGCTCGACAGCGGAATGGGTAGTGTTCTCTAGGATAATTAAAAGAAGGTATTTCGAACCAGATTGTTTGTGGTCTTACTGGAAAATCACGAGAAAAAGGGAAAATTGAAATTGTGGTGTCTGTGAACTTTCGAATACTTCCTGTTTTCTAACTGCAATGCACAGCCATTAAACAGACAGCAGAGAAGAGCAGGATTTGCTCTACGACAGTCCAGTGGTTATACGACATCTGAGGCAAATTATAGAATTCTGGAAAAAAACGACAAGACTTTTGCACCAACCTGATATTATAAGTAAAAACAAGAAGAAAACTACATGTCAACATAGCTCACCTGAAGCAACAGTACAGGATAGAGTAACGATATGGCTGGGCTTGCGCCATTTTCGAATTATCATAGCGAAATCTGAATCATCGCATCGAGGAGGCATTGCTGCGAGGAACTCAGGTGAGTAGCGAGCGGACCGAGAAGCCGTTCGTACAGCGAGAGATCTACCCCTGCGCGAGAATTGTAATGTCCCGTAAACATTACGGCCTTCAATGCTCGACGAGCGCGCAAGGTGGCAGTTTCTTTGCAGTGGTAACGCACCGTAATTGTTTTCAAGCGTGGTTTTCTTTGATAACGCAAAATTTTGTATGAGCGAAAAAAGATGGACTTCATCGTGCAAGTGAAAAGCTAGGCTTCTCGGAGAGTCCTAGTGTTGGATTTCTTCCAGAAGAGTGGGACTAGCGAGTTTGCAGAAAAACACTTGATATTGTATGATATTGAACAGCATCCAGAATTACTTGCTTTGTCTTTTGCAGAATACGCTATGTAGTGAGACTTCTTAGGAGTAAAAATAATACAACAAAAAACCATGGAAGTAAGAAGCATGGTAGGAGTGTAGGCATAGGGAGAGAAAAAACGAGAAGCAGAATGCTTTAATCAGGTTCAAGTATCATCCACCTATGGATCTTAGACATGAAACCAAAAAAAGGAACAGCTTTAGCCGTAGGAGCGATCTGGATCCATTATTGAAGTTACCCAGGGTGAACGTGCTGGCTCCAGCATTAACGAGTATTAACGATGGACAAATTCGCTAGCTGGTAAAACGTTCACCATGGGCAATCTCAATGATGTGGTCATATGTCACATTTTGTTGCACAAGACGATGGCGTAGACGTACTCAGCAGCCGCAAGAACAGTGCTCAGGAAGAGTTTGCGCGACACTTCCGCAGAGCAAATATCGCAACGGATGATAATAGTATACTCACGAGTGAGCCGCTCATTTTGACAGCTCATCCTTTCTCGCTGCTATTTAATAATCTTACCTCATCGTTCGCGAAATTTGAGCGTGCAAGACCCACTGAGCTAGAAACACCAACACACCTCTTATGAATTGTTTAGCCACGGACTGTGTTGATCTCTTTTACTAGATTTGCTTATCGGTAAAAAAATGAAAAAGAAAGAAAAAAGAAGAAATAGATAATGAGGGGAAAGAAAAAATAAAGAAATAGATAGTGGAGGGAAAGAAAAAAGGGAACGATCTATGCATTATCTCCTCTGAAAATTGTGCGGCTGGAATCCGCCAAAACAGCGCAGTACGTCGAGTTGGAAGTCTAAAACTGAATCCGCCAAAACAGCGCAGTTCGTCGAGTTGGAAGTCTAAAACTATCTGCGCTAACTTGTTGCCATCTTCTCCTCAAGTGCTGCTAAAGTTTTCCTCGTTTCCCCTCACTGTCGAATTTCTGGCTTGTTTGGCAACCGCTATCAAATATCGAATACGCTACTAATAGCAATCGCTATCACGATTATGAAGGACTTATGAAAACATGAACTTTTCGTTCGACTTTTCTTTTTCTCAGGAGACTCTAGAAAAATATTGACTAACAGCAAAAAGTTGTAGTTGGAATCTGCAACTAAAACACCCTCGTGAATGCCTTCTCATTCGGAGAAAACTTCTGTAAGGATGCACTCAGCTATCCTGGCTTAGCCGATTCAATTTAGGACATTAGAGAAAGTGATTTATATATTCAGAAACATCAGATAGAAAGTTTATCTAAATTTTTATTAGGTATGTGAAAAAGTTTCCGCCCTTTTTTAGGCAAAATTGAGAGTTTTTTTTTCAAAATAGAAAAGAAACAGATAGATCAATCAAAGTACTGGCCACCGTTAGCTATAACCTTTGCCCATCTTTCTGGGAGGAGACGGATGCCGCGCCGGTAGAAGGCCTCGTCTTTCGACTCGATCCATTCCCTCACCCATTCTTCGACGTCTCCGAAAGACTGGAAGTGCTGCTCGGAAAGCCCGTGGGCCATCGACCGAAACAAATAGTAGTCTGACGGAGCACAGTCTGGTGAATAAGCCGCATGTGGTAGCACATCCCAGCGAAGTGCTTCAAGCGTCTCCTTCACTGCTTTTGTAACATGTGGACGAGCATTGTCATGCAGCAAAATGACTTTGTACTGCCTTGTCTCGTGTTCCGGCCGTTTCTGGTGCAATGCTCTGCTCAAACGAATCATTTGCTGTTTGTAGAGATCGCCCGTGATCGTCTGGCCTGGTTTAAGTAGCTCATGATAGATCCCCTTCTGGTCCCACCAGATACACAGCATTGCCTTCTTCCCATGGATATTGCGCTTTGGCGTCGATTGTGATGGTTGGCCACGGTCGCAGATGACTTTCCGGCGCTTCGAATTAAGAGTTGGCAATCTCTTCTTGTGTTTGGCGTGGATCTTCATCAATTAATGATTGAAGTTCTTTGTCTTCAAAAACTTTTGGCCTTCCACTGCGTTGCTTGTCTCCAACATCGAAATCACCACTACTAAAGCGTCGGAACCATTCCTTGCATGTTGTTTCTGATGGAGCATGGTCCCCATAAGCTTCCATGAGCATTCGGCAAGACTCGGCAGCAGTTTTCTTCAAATTGAAGCAGGAAAGAAGTGCTTCGCGCAAATGACGCTTACTTGGCTCGAATATCGGCATGATTATCGCCATAAAACACAATGATGTTGATATAAATCGAAACAAATATGTACTAAACATTATTGACAGAAGTCAAAGCAACAAAATGAAGTAGGATTTACAGAGTATTTGCAAGGATAGCTAACGATATAACCACTCGTCGCTAGAGGGCGGAAACTTTTTCACATACCTACTAACTAAGACAATTCCTAACACATTTGAGATGTCGCGGCAAGATGGCTTCGCTCCGATTTGAACCTATTAAAATGTCACATTCTCATCAACTGAAAACAGATGATGCTTTCTGAATCACACCTGCTCGTACGAAGATTTCTGTTCAAAAGCACCAAAGACTTAAAAATAGAAGAAGTTTAGCTTTTTCATTCCTAAGCACAGCAAAACGACGACAAAAGGGGTGAAATAAAAGTATGCGTGACGGGAAGAGTGTATCATCTGGAACTCCGTGCCACCGGATGTCACTGTTACGGACCACTCAACCCGCCTAACATCTGTTTTTATGCAACTCGCAACTCGCCTGGAGGACGATAGAAACGAGAGCTCATCGCAGCTACTACTCTTGGTTCGTTGGAAACATTCTACGTTAATCCATTACTGACACTGTTACCTCAACAAAATTTCATGTACCTAGCGGCGAAGAGTATAGGCGAACGTCCATTCTCAATGTCCTACGTACTGCTCAAGCAGTTCCTCCTCCTAGCCTGGAGCTGTAAAATGTAAGGATGTTACTAACATGCAAACTTTACAGGGTGGCCGAAAAGTATGGGTACCTCATTTGACGCTTGTGTTCATTCATTTGCAAGTTTCATTCTTAATTTTACATATGTTTGACACCTTATCAAAGCCCACATCACGAATCAATCGTACATCTCGTGCAGCCTGGGGAGTCAACTGCAGCAGTTTCAAGAAAACTAAATACTCCTTTGCGAACGGTGCAGCAGATGATTGAACTATGGAAGCACGTACTCTAAGGTTCGCCGCCTGAACATTTTATGGGTCTCGTTGCCTGACCAACAGACATGCTTGCCTGCAGGCCAAGCACGCGAGAGCCGGAAACTGGCCAGGCAACACCAGCACTGGTCAAGAAATTCAGTCCTGGAATCTGATCAGGCAGCGATGAACATCCGGAGACTGTTCAGGCAACACGCGGAAACTGGCCAAGCAACACCCGGAAACTGGCCAGGCAGCACCCGGAAACTGGCCAGGCAACAACGAGTTCGGGAATGTGATCAGGCAACACCTGTAAATTGAGCCGGATCGGATGTTGACCCGAAAAATTTTCAGGCAACATCTGAAAACGTCGTTTCAGCCGCAAACTGGCCAGGCAAACTTCAGATCTCCCGTTTCCTGGTCAGGCACACCCTTTCTCCTGCCTGCTAGTCCGGCGGCGGACTTCAGAGGAGTTCTCGAAAGGTGAACACAAAGAAGTTCCGAGGGATCATGGAAAAGAGGATCGACCGAAATGATGGAGTCAGCTTGAACAAGATGGCAAAAATTCTGGGTGTTGCACGTTCGTCAGTACAATTTGTTTTCAAGAAAGAATTGGAACTCCGCAGCTATCGCCTGTTCAAGGGACAAAGGCTCCGACGCCGCCAAAGCCAGTCGGCTTGAGAAGTGTGAAGAATTGTTGAAAATTTTCAAGGTGCACCGCATCGAAGACGTTCCATGGACTAATGAGGAAAGTTTCTCCACTAAAGTTGCGCACAACTTTCAAAACGATCGCCAACTCACCAGTCCAAGTCAGTGGCACTCTTCTGAAAGAAGGATTGTAACGAAGTCGTTGTTTCCCGGCGGTGTGATAGTTTGGGCAGGAGTAACCTCAAAAGCGAAGACGCCTGTCATTTTCACAGACGAAAAATCCAGCAGGACTGAGCACCGGCTCATGGCGCCGAAACCACCATTGCTTACCTGAAGAAGAATTTTCCCGGATTTCTCAACAAGAATCAGTGGCCATCCTGCAGCCCAGATTTGAATCCAGTGGACTTCTCAGTGTGGGAGCTCTTGGAGGAGAAGCTGAAGAACACGAGTATCACAAATATTGTGCAAATACGGCCCGAACTCAAACAAGCTTGGTCAGAAAGTGGTGAAGACCACCTGCAGTGGGTTCCGTGAAGACAAGATTGAAAGCCTGCACCAAGGCCAAGGGAAGCCACTTCAGAAATATTCTGTTATACTAGTTTTTCATCTTGTTGTGTACCTTCTACGATGATGAAGGTAGAGTAATTGTAGCTAATAAAGAAAAATATCGTTTTTTTTTGTGACGCCCATACTTTTCGGCCACCCTGTGGTTGGAGCATTTTAGAACTTTCCACTGCCCTGTCGGACATACGACTTTTAAAAAAACGCAATCAAAAACGCAACTGCATATCTGCACGAAGAATAAAATATGACTTCGTCATGGTCTACAAAATTATCTCCGTGAAAGTTCATCGCCCCATAAGCTACACTTAGTGCATATGAGTCCGATCCGGTCGGAGAAGAAAAGATATGTATCGATCTCCGTCGGATAGATACGGATAGGGATCGATACGTATCTTTTTTTACCCGACCGGATCGGAATTAAATGCACTATAAATGTAGCTATAAAAGAGTTCTACGTAATATTTTCCTCTCTTCCACTAGAGGTGGTTCATTAAGACTAAGTATTCTATAGCAAAAAGCAGCAGGGCATTGGCAGCAGCTGCTATTGAGGGGTTCCACTTAAATTTCAGCAAACACTGAGCATTGCCTTTTGTGGGTAGAGTTCTCGTTCTGCCACTAGGATTCCATCCTGCCAGCGACAAAACCATCCGTACTTTCTCATGGGACTTACCTAGGAAGCCCACTTTTCGGCACTACTAATCAAGTTGCCGAGCGAAGTCGGTGGAGAAGTCAAAATGTTCAGGTGCACGTCTCTCAACCGTTGAGGCTGCGGCAGCTCAGATCAGGGTGAATACATGAATCGTATTCCTTTGGCTCTCTGGATCGATGTAGATGAACGGCTATTGTGTCACGATAGCACTAAAGTTCCTTCACTAGCTTACGGGCACCAGGCCGCGGAATCTCTTCAAACCGCTACAGGAGGCACTCTCCAACCACCTTGGTCGTTCGACCAAATCCTAGTTTATCTCAAGTCGATGTCATCCTCTTCAGACCTGCGGGACCAAACGTTTATATTATGCAGTGAGAGCCAGTGGAGTGGCCTATCTTATGACGTGCCAGAGCGCTGCGTTACCTCTAGAATACCTACACTCTGAAAAAAATCTCCTCCGAGCCATACCTACACTCCACACGGGGCGCAGCTTCGCGGATGACAGTGATTTTCTGCGAATCTGCTTTATTAATTTTTCTTCGTCAAATTAGTGGGGACAGAATTTTCTTTTCCGGCTGAATGAAATGAAATAAATTCAATTCTTAGGTGACCCTTTCTGTTTTTCCAGAACGTTTCACATTTTCTCCTCCAATAAATATTTTCGACCGATTCTTCTTTTTAGAACTGTGAAGTAGTCATTCGACTCGCTGTTTTCAAAGGTTTTCTGGAAAATTCCTGTGCGGTCTTCACCTGTATCCAGAGAAGAGAATCTACCAAAGGGGAGGGCGTCAAAAACTGTGGAAGAAAAACCTATCTTGCAGGCTGTACGAGTGGTTCAGCTGCAGCAGCTAACCGTTCGGTTTTGCTGCAACACCCCCTAACAATATTCTCCACACTTTCGTGGCCTTTCGGGGCTTCCACATACACTGTTTTCCTGAACTCTCAGGCAAGTACTACGTTTTGAAGAGTTTAGCTGTCCTACATAAGCCTCTTTTGTTTTGAACCGCGCGTTCCTATTTTGTTAGCTTTGATGTAGTGCGAATGATGTTTTATGGAGAAATATGATTCTGTAAGGTGGGAGAGATTTCCAATACACAGGCGGGAGAGATTTGCATTAGCCATATGGTAAGCATTTTCATTTATCACATAAGTGACATTCTAGTGTATGCATATGTTTTCAGATCTAGCCCGAGATTGGATGGGAACCGAGCGGCCGGGTTGGTATTTATGGACTAAGCCAGGAGGACTCGGAAGGGGGGGGGGGGAGGGGCGGGGGAACTCACGGACGGACCGGGTCCGCCACTGGCCAGGGAGTCCCAACCATGCTCGCTTCTCTTCCCGTCCAAATTACTGTGATCTCCCTCACATGTACATCGTTCCGCTAATAAGGATAAACTCATACTGATTCATGTTTTGTACGCAGTCGCATATAAAGTAAGAGTTATCTCGAGGCAATGATGATACCGTGAATACGAAGAAAGGTGTCCGACACGACACTGTGCCGGTACACTTTTAAGTGGTAGCAGCGAGTGGTTCTGGCCATCATTGGCCAGTACCATGACCACCAAACTCTCTCTATCCTCTCCCGCCTTACAATTCTGAAAACGTCATTAGAAGTAACACTGCCGCTATAGTCCTCGAGGACTGTAGCACCTTGCGTCGCCGTCGCCAGCGACTGTGAGGCCGATGCGCATCGATTGTGGGCGGAGCGGCGGCGGCGGCCGCCGTCGCCGGCGACTGGCGATCGCCAACATCGGCGGCCGCCAATGTTGGTGACTGTGACGTCGGTGCGTATCGATTGGTCGCCAACATTGGCGATCGGCGGTCGCCAATGTTGGCGACTGCGGCGCCGGTGCGTATCGATTGTGAAGGGTCGCCAACATTGGCGGCCGCCGTCGCCGGCGACGTGCTATACTCCTCGAGGAGTATAGCGGCTACCTAAAGAGATCAAGGAGCTGAGGTCGTCTTGGTCTGTTTTGTCTGGATTCTGTTCACCTGGACTCCAAATGTGCTTGCAGTTCAAGCATCTTAACCGCGGGCATGCAACCACAACGTCCCCAACTTTTCATTCTCGATAAATTGCAAAATAGCCTTTCCAATGGGTGTGGTGAACCCTCTTCAACCTTCCCCTATCATTTTTCTGCGAATCTCTGTCTTAATCACCGAGAACTCTATTCGAAAATGGAAAAAATTGCCGTCTCCTCGACTCCCTGGGGCGATGAGTCACCCGGCGACAGACAGACATATTTCGTAATACATATGTCCTAGTGCTTTATTATACAGTAGGATTTTCCGCCGCATCGCTTTCGAAACCGTGTTTTGTGAATTCTCAAAGCAGGAGAAGTCGTACATGCTTCTAGTCAACGACGTATTTTTCGCCCATAACTATGACAGAATGCAGAGGAAAATTTGTTATGAAAAGTCTGTTGCCCGGCCTATATACAGGGTGGCGAAAAAATACGTGCGCCATAAAAGGCGTTCAAATTTTATCTTCTGCCAACGAACATTTCAAGAAATTTGTTCCTGTACAACTACAGGGCGCGACATTTCATAATTACACAAAATTTTTGATGTGTCTGCCATAAGCTTTGATGCAGGCGTTAATTCGTTTCTTCAGGGAGTCGATGGTGCGGCGAAGGTAGTTAACGTCTAGATTATTTCAAATTTTCATCAATGCTCTTCGCAAATCCACCAGGTTTTTTACATTTCCTAAGTGGCTCTTCCCTATACATTTAAACAGAAAAGTCCAGTGGATTCAAATCCGAGCTATTGGCAGGACACAAATCTTTCGTCAAAAAAAAAACTGATTTTGGTCTTCAGGAAGTGGATCGTTGTTTTGGCTCCATGGGCTAGAGCCCATTCTTGTTGGAAGATAAAATTGGAATGTTCTTGCTTAACTAATAAATATTTAAGAAAGAAAAGTATGCAGGAATGCTTCACACAAAAAATAAAACAGAGTCAAATATCATGCGCACGTAATTTTTCGCCACCCTGTATGTTTTGGTCAGAAAGTTCCCGAAAACTGCAAAAAGATTGGCGAGAAGAGGAAAAGAGTGGCGAGAAACTTTTCCGACAACCTAGTAGTTTTAAGATGAAAGAATAAATAAATTAGCCTCCGTACCAATCTCGTTTGTTGCTTCATTTTTTTCTGTGTTGTTTTGTTTATGTCTTGCAAATATCTCAATCATCACATGCAGTCGAGGTCAAAAGTATTGGAACAAATGCTTTTCCGTGCGTAATTTTTTCCACAATAGATTTAAGCAGTTCAAATTTTTATATGAGTTGTAGAGACTCCTTCGGACTAGAATTAAATAAATAACTACCGACTTCGTGCACTCATTGTTTTAGGGAAAAAATTTTTATTCACAAAGGTCGATACCTATCATTCGGTAAAATTCAAATTGTCTCACGGAATAAGCTTTGTTGATGAGATCTCGGCAACAATTGGCACCTCGCAGCACAATTAACCCATCTATGCCAGAAAGTGCGTAGCTGACCACTGGTTGATATCTGCGGAGCATACTTAACAGCAGTTTAGCATTAGCCAACTACGGAGGTTCATGCCACCCAGTTCGCTCTCTCAGCTCTATCTAAAAGCTGTTGTCGCTCCTGACGGTACCCAACTCTAGCCAAATCTGGTCAATCCTAACGGGTTCCATGACTCTTTCGAAAACTTGGGATATTACAGCTGGTCGCGGAGCAGTCAGTGGGGCATATCGCGACAAAGAAGTTTTGAATTTTTTTCTTACCCTAGGAGAAAGTTATCTAAATGACCCCATAGATGGTGAAAATGCTCTAAAATTTTTAGAATATTGCTTCAGAAAATGAAGAGAGAACATGCAGAGGCGAGGAGGTGCCGGCGCAGAAGCTCGGTCATGGTCAGGAGTATGACGGACGTCGACACCTCACACCAAACCCCTTTTTCATGGAATTACCCTATTTTCGACTGCAAAAAGTGGTCCCCAGCATATATTCGCTGTAAGGAAAGTGTTCTAAAAGATTAACCAGTTGAACTTGAATCTTGTAATGTGGCAACATCTACGCTTGTTCTCTCAACCACGGCAATCGGATAGCCCGTCAAAGGCAATTCCATCACGGCACCGCTACCGACGCCAATTACCTAAATTTAGACCAGGCTTATTGTACCTGTGCTCGTTGGGCATCGTTTAGTTTCTCACATGACCTTGGGCTATCCCAAATCATCTTACTGTGCACACTGTGCTCTTGCATCCTTCATGTGGATGTCTCTGACAATTGTGAAGCGCCATTACCGCCCATACGTCGGTCCAACTTCCACATAAGGGAGTCTCTTATATCTTGCCGCCGTCCATTTCTCCCATTCTTCCTCACTTTCTGTCAAGGAGAGCAAAGGTTCAACAGTAGAAGAGAAATCAAAAGGTCAAAAATGGTCCTAAGCTTTGAACTCTACGTACAGCACTGTCTGGGTTGCGTTCGTGCTACACAGTTTCCAAAGATAGCATATAGACTTTGTAAGCGAGACCTCCTCAAGCTGTGTAGTGGACCAACCAACTTCTCAAGCACATTATTACATTGATATGAATGCTTACTGGGCCTGCATCTCTGCTGCCGACGTGTCAGTATCTATGCTAACCTCATCTCCCCCCGTGATGCCGCCGTAGATGGGAGCATGTTGGGAACAAAGATGCCAACATGCCGGGTGCCTACATTAGGGCATCTTGACGTCATGTCGTAGGGTACTTTACTATCGGCCCAGATGTCAATCAGTTGTCAGCGGATACGTATTTTCTGGCATAGATGGGTTATGTCTGCTGCGAGGGACCCGATTCTTGCCGAAATCCCACCAACGAAGCTCATTTCGTGAGGCATTGTGAATTGATGATAGATTACGATTGATAGATTCCGACCCTTGTGAGTAAAAATTTCCCGAAATAATAAGTGCACAAAATCGGTAGGTTTTTATTCAATTAAAGTCCGCATGAGTATCTACAATTCATATGGAAATTTGAACTGCCTAGGTCTATTATGGAAGAAGTTACGCACGAAATACCATTTGTTGCAATACTTTTGGCCGCGACTGTATCTCTTGAATCTGGAAAATAAGAGTAATCTATCCTCCCGTTTTTACTAATTGGTGAAATGGGCTCCACTAATCTATGGATTTAAATCCCTATGCACCTTAACGTTTCACCATTGTTCAACATATCATTTTGAAACCCGTAAAATTAAAAAGCAAGGCAGCGACTCCTATAGTTCCATGCACTTCTCTATAGATCACGCCGCCGTTCCATGCTATACCGCTGTTGCCATTTTCATAGGCGCGTAAATAATTCGGCACTCTGAGAAGTGTCCATGGCAGCGCGACCAGAACAAAAACCCGAGGCTATTATTCTGCGCACGTTCTCATTATTGCTTCCTCCTTTTTTCTGCTTACTTTCCCTACAAATTAAACCGATGAAAAAAGCCTTTCTTATTTCAGAGATGGCTACCAATGACAGCAACAGAATCATCGAGATTATCTTCATCATATTCTTACCAGTGAGTTTACTTCTACATGGTTATTCCGAATGAAATCAGTGATTTGCATTATTCTGGTGAAACGTCTGCTTTCATAATAAACTGCTTTCTACTATACTTCATAATAAACTACTTACTGCCTACTATACATTGGTATTCGAACGAATATTCGAATATTTCGAAATTTTCGATTATTCGAATATTCGAATTATTCGAAAAGTTGAAATATTCGATTATTCGAATAATTCGAAAAGTTAAAGTATTCGATTATTCGAATATTCGAATTATTCGAAAAGTTGAAATATTCGATCATTCGAATATTCGAATAATTCGAAAAGTTAAAATATTCGATTATTCGAGTATTCGAATTATTCGAAGAACTGAAATATTCGATTATTCGAATATTCGATGTACACCAATGTATACTGTCTACTCAATTCTGTGTCTTCAGTATCCTGGTGGTTTTCGGATTTCAAATTCTCAAATCCCAGCCTACGAGCAACAATGTTTTACTTCAGCTCCTTCTGCAGTATACTACATGGGGCCTAAATATTTTTTAGTGGAATTTTAAGCTTTTGGTGGTGTAAATGAAGAAGGAAGGGTGACCATTGAATTTGCCAGTGGTCGAGCGGAAATTCGGAGGCCGCTTCTACATTCGTGATGAATGGGGCCTACAATACTGCCTATGGGCTGTCGAAAACCGACGATCGCTCTGCAGAGTCACTGTCGGTCACCATTGCTTGGCTATAATTTCTTCAGAGATGGTCCAATCAAACTGATTTTGTTCGTTGGTTATTGAGGAGATCTTTCTAATAACCTGTCTGGGAAGCTTCTCTTTACTGATTCCTGCTAGTAATCGATATATCGATCAATGCCAGGAATGTGGCGGATCAGTGGTAGTGGAAACGCTGTGAAGTGGAACTCAAACTTAAATTTGATCACTTCTACTAAATTGAAGTGAAAACTCTTGAGATGTTGCATCTAGGAGAAGAAATTAGCAACCCCCTCCCATAATTTCAAGGACATCCAATTTTTGACGATGTTGCTCGTAGAGGACGCTATTGCAATAGATGCAGCTACCTCGAGCAAGAAATTATGCTCTGTAGCTGGCGATGTCCTAGGCCTATTATCATGCTCGATGTTACTCACATCCAACATGCAAACTTCTCTTGTGCCACGTGAACACTGACTGCAACCCCTCAAGAGCGATCCATTACTATCCTTTAAGCGGCAACGATCTTCTTATTTGATGGAGATCGGTAAAGGAAAGCTTTCTCCAACAGTAAGTGAGCATCCATGAAAACTTCCTCAAGACGAAGCGAATGGTGATGAAATCGCATTGATTGGAGCAGTTCTGAGGAAGTTATGGGAAACTGACAGTGGGCGACGGAAAATCCACGGAGCGACCGTTGGTTTTCGACATCCGCTGAGCGGTACATATAGTGTGCCTTCCGCTCTGCGATTTGCGAGCCTACCCTTTCAAACTGGCTTCCATTTGAGCCTATCAGAACCAATTTAATGTGCAAGTTAAAATAGCTCCTCAAGAGAACAATGGGTCTTCACAGCTGACGGCAGCACAGTGCATCATGCCCTGTCGAACGGATCAAAGACTTTATTCGAGTTAGGGCAGGGGTCAGCGTGGATATTCCAGGGCTCAGCACAAAAATGTATTTATCAACACGAAATAATGATACGTCACCTTCAATGAACTAGACTCCTACTGCATTTGCTCTGCTGTTTTTTACTCACAATCAGTAATACCGTAATCCTCTTTATCAGTGCATAGTGGAATCGTTTTGAGAGTGCATTGTCCGCGACAGCGGCCTTCCTGGCATTGGAGCACAGAGCGCAGTCGGTCAAGTGTTTACCCACGATCGATCCTGGTTCTTTGACGAGTGTTAGCGTCTGTTCCCTTCTTCAGTTGTTTTAAGAGTTAAGAAAGAACAATGTAAGAGGAAACAAGCGATAGATCTTTTCGAAGATGCCAGATCAATCATGGGTCAACTCTGTGACCGACCGCGCTGCATGCTCCAATGCCAGGAGGGCCGCTATCGCGGAAAATGCACTGTCAGAACGACTCCATTATACAAACGTGCAACTATATTTTGTACTTTATACATATAGCTTGCAGGGTGTACTGTACTATCTATAGCCTGTCACTTTACAAAGGGCGGAACTAGAAATAGAGTATAGATATTGGCACATGGCTCATAGTAGCCAACTATCTTTCTTCCTCATATATACACCTTCATGAGCCATTCCCAGCTTCTATTTGTCTCAGATTTCCTATCCTAATACTATGCCATACATAAGTAGCTGTGTTAATTGCTCATACACCTAATGTGCAGCGAAATTGCGATACATTTTTGGTGCAGATACGCTCCTGGGGCTGTGCTTGAGTATGTTAAATCAACCGACCACAAATACGCAGAGGACCAGCGAAGTGTATAGCGAAACTCACACGACACTCTAGTCATTATATGTATGACTAACTGCTAGTGCTGCCTAATAAGTCGCCGTGCTTATTCTGTTGAAGAAATTATTTGCAGCCCTTGGCAATCTGGTTCCATGACAAAGCATGTTCCTGCGCAGTTCTCGTCAACATCATACTTCTGTTCTTCTTTGTGATACCTGCTGTAATTCATGCTATTTGGTACTGTTTTATGAGGAGCTGATTTAGAACACGCTGAGTATAAAGGCTATGAGTCCTGACAAAACTGCTTTTTCTGAACGTTGTTGTGCAAGCTACACTAGCTACATTTATTATGCACTTATAATTGTTATTTTCGACATGAAGATGATGTGATGAATTGTTTCCTCAACGATCTTGATGCACTCTGTTTCTTCTTGGAATAAAAGGAGTTAAACTGGTGCACTGTTTTGAACACAATGACACGAGTTGAAGCGACCTTGTGGGAAGCCAGTGGTATAAAAAACGAAAAAAGAAGGCTTCCTAAAAAGATGTTGTACACGACTAACGCGACGCTTTTTGCGACTTCTTTCCTTGTTAAAAATTAACGGATTCTAAACATACTACTCATGGTAATAATCCTCCTTTCCATCCAATTAAGATGCTATCGAAAATCATCTCTGCATTCGCCATCACATGCTCTACCAGTTTGGAACGGATGGGAATGCATCGCAGTCATTTTGTGATCTCAGCAAACCTTTTGGCGAAGGTATGTTCTGTTATTAGCAAGGAACTCACTAGAGAGAGGCGCATCCAATGCTTTGTAGCTATCTGAATTCGTTCTTATTTTGATCCTGCACGGCATGCTTGAGTGAGGTGTAGTTGGGAGGACTGCTCGCAGCCAGGGATGAGCGGATTATCCGTATCCGGTTATCCGTTCAGCCGTTATCCGTACGTTTTCACCTATCCGTTGTCCGCACCGTTATCCGGGCTTTCGGCGCCGGATAACGGTGCGGATAAGGACGGAAGAATGCCTCACATCGCGCATCCTCAGCAAAGGAGGGCTATCATTTCAAGGAAAGCCATTATATCACTCGTTCTAGCACGTTTTCTGTCATATTACACCAGTGGTTTAGAATCCTGGAGTGAGGTGATAAGAGGTAATGAATAGTAGTACTTGCTCGGGAAGAAAAGCTCCTGCTTATGTTCTCTCGATTCTGGATTGTCCGACATTGTGAGACAATAATCTCGAGTCCTTTTTTTCCGCAAGACAACAACGTTGACAGATGTTGTGACCATTAACTAACAAAGTTGAAATTGATGACCTCGCAGCTCACCTAAGTGCAATGCATCTTCTTCGAGTACTTCATTTCGACCAGACATTGAACCTTGGTGTTCTTACCAAATTTTTTGAATCTATTATTCAATATCGTTCAGGATATTCAATACAATCATAATACTTGGTACCATTGAGTTCACCAGAATTCAAAAGATATATGAAGCAAAGCATATTTGAGTGCCCTCAAAAAATCGCGTTGTCGTCAAAGTGTTTGGGAAAGGAATCTTCCAAGGACCAGCCTTCGATTTGGAAACACTTATACCGAAAAAGTGGCAGACATGTATCATCTCAAGTAACTTTTATACCAATCAACGTGCCGAACATCCTAACATCACTAGGAGTTCGTTTTCATGGCAAAGTTTAGGTGCTATACTTACATCTCTTCATTACGACGCCAGCCCAACGTCGTAGTGAGCATGGCGAACTTCGACGAACAACGAGTTAAAGAATTCGTTCTAATTCTCCTCCACACTCAGCACTGTAGAAGGTGCTGAATTGTAGCATATGGAATTATTCCTTATTTAACACGATATTCTGTTGAAAGCCAATGTTATCTGACTGATAAGTGTCTGCTAACTTGTTTGTTATCGAATAATTATCCGTTATCCGTTATCCGGTATCCGTTATCCGGTCATTTTTGGCCTATCCGTTATCCGCACCGTTATCCGGGTCATGGGAATTCTCGTATCCGCTCATCCCTGCTCGCAGCTAAACCCACTGACTCAACCATAACCACTTCCACGTGCACAATATGATTACCTTGCAACGAATCTAGAGTACTTTCGAGATCACGTTCACATGCGAGTTTTCAATTCTTCAGTTACCATTAGATGAAAGCAGTGACTAGAATGTATCATAGTTGTTGCTCATATATACGTCTCTTCTCAATTAACATGCAAGTAAGTGATTGATAGGTGGCATTCACAGATCTTGTGTTTCCAACATGCTGTCTTCATCAACCTGTACTCCGATTCAAAAATAGCTGACGAAAACTCTGCTGGGTCACCGGTATTTAAGACATCGTCACATGCGGGGTTATACCAAACCTGGAATGCTCCAAAAGAAACCAGAATTCAGTTCGAGCAAAATCCTAAGCATAATTCGCACATGCTTTTTGCATGTGGCATGACCTCCTCCATATGCATCGTCGAAAAGCATAACTTTAATGCTGCGCTTATCTTTCTCGACAGTTTCTTGGTGAAATGAGAACCTTCAACTTAATAAGTGCTTATGCGATTGAGTCATTATCAGTGCGGACTGCACTAGTAAGCAGTGTGGACTGCAGCCAACAATCGAATGCCTTTTACACGGTAGAAGCGCGTATGCTTTAGCTACAGGAATAGCAACACCGGCTAGCTGAAGAAATTCTATCTATTCCTATCTTAGGACACATCAGAAAAGAAGTACCATCTCAATTTCCAAAGCAGACATTGTTTTGATATCCGCAACTGACCTCAGCACATTACGTGCGTAAGTGGGCAATCGTGCATATTTCAGCATTCGGTCAAGCGCTGAGCTGTTCGCGCTGCTCAAGCGGAGTAAAGAGCTGCACGAACATATCTGAACGAACGGTTTTCAAGAATACTGCGACTAAGCCTACTCTTGAAACTGCATATTTTATTGCAGTCAACAACGTTATTTTGCACGGGAACAATGATTCCAAACGAAGATACACCTGCAATAATATGCATATATATATATATATATCTTAATCAGACCAATACAAATGTGTTCTAGTGCCCTAAGAGTAGAAACGGGTGCAACTTCTGTGGAAATGCAAAAGAAAAAAACGCTTAACATGGAATCCATAAGACGCTCCTGTGGCGTGTATCTTGTAATCAGCGGTACGTCTACCGCTACAGTTCCCGCGAAGCCATGACATTTTTCTTCGAGAACGGTCATAGATGCCTGGGTGCAAGCATCTATAACAGTCGAAATAACCACGATGCGGAAACAAAGTGAGATTGCCTCAAATAAATGGTCACAGACGTCATATGAATGCAGCAAGACTTCAACAACCTAGGTGTTGCATATGTGCAGGAAATCAAGCTAGATTTGCAGACGAGTGAATGCAAGATCAGATTTCCAGTGAAATGTAACCTCGATAGAATTTTTTCTTTGGAGGACTTACTTGATTATTCACTTTTTGTTAATTCCTTTGTTTTTTTTTGTTTTTTTTTTGGATTTCTTTTTTTGGTTTTTGTAATTTTTGACCTAATTTTTTGTTTTTTTTTTTCATAATTTTCGTTTGAAAGTATTTTCTGTGCAACTACTCAAAAACTGAAGATCGTGCCATTTTGGAACATGGGTTCCATCTTCGGGCTATCAGAACAGAGAAAGCTGGAAATATCAGTGAAGTGTTTAGGGGACATTTGCCTAGTGAACGCATTTGTTCATGAAGTTCCACTTAGGCGATATGAAGCTGCGAAGTGAGCCTTATGAACCTGGATATCGATGAGCTGGAAGCAGAGACTCCTGTCCTAGCGGAAAAGGACAGGAGTCAAACTAGCAAGGAGTGACCTTCATACAGGGTATTCGTAAAGGAGTAAACATCCGCCATTACGGACCAGACGTGCGAGCGGCTGAAAACCGCTCGCAAGATAGGTGCGAAGGTCATAGCGGAGCGTATTTCGGCATTTTGCCAATTTTGAACAGCTGGTGGAGCAGCACAGAAAACTGGAACTGCAGTTTTTCGTGACGGTTTTTGACAGAAATTTGACGAAAAAAGTTTTTCATACACAATTATTAACCCCAGATTCCTCCAGCATCGACGATGGGGCCACACCTCACATTCGACGTATCCACCACCGACGAACTGGAAAAATTGGTGGGAAATAATTTGAAAAAGGAAAACAAGATATCAATTATGAATGCTTCTGCGCCTCACAGGTTGTTACATGAGCACGTTTATTGGCCTATCGTTTCGACTATACGTCGTTTTCAGAGGCCTGGAAGCGGTTCAAGGTGTTATTAATTCTCTTCTCAGCTCTCTTCTGCTATTAGTAGAAGACCACTACCTCCCATCCCATTTCCGTCCCCATTCTACAGAGAGCCTAACCCTTGTATAGAAGCGGATGTCAAGTTTCGAATCCTCTTCTCGGGTGTTTTTTTTTCCTGAGCGAACATCGAAGAGTGCTTCAACCTAAATTGACATATGCACAACAGCAAGGATTTAGAGAACTGCGGGACTCAATTTCAGATGGCACCATCCGTTTATCTGTCAGCGACAAAGGCGGAAAGTTCGTAGTAATGCCACAATCACTAGACCGCGCAATTTCCGAACGCCATCTTGCTGATTTTTCTCTATATAAGCGCACATCGGAGAAAGAGTTTCTTTCGCAATGCAAACGACTGAATCACGTTTGGCTAACAGTTGGCAAGGCAGCAGGTCTGAACGATAAATTCATGAGCAGACTTAAGATAGAAACCCCAAGCTGCCCGGTTTTTTACAGCTTGCTCAAAACGCGCAAACTCTCCCCTGATGCTTCACAGTCCATGTCACCGGAAACGTACCAAATTCGACCTATTATCAGTTGTGTGGGTGGACCAACTGACAGAATATCTTGGTTTTTGAATAAAATCGTGAGCCAATTGCTGACCAAAGTGCCGTCCCATTTGACGAATACAGCTCAGTTCCTTGAACATTTGCGCAATGTGAATTTCAATCAAGAATGCGTTATGGAATCATTCTACGTGACATCTCTTTACACGAACGTTACCAATGCTGCTGCTCTTCAAGCGTTGTCCGAAATGCTTGATTTACACTGCAGAAGTATAGAGATGTACGGTTTGAGTCGAAAGCAGGTTATGATTCTAATCAAGGAATGTCTTAGCTGCAACATCTTCAAATGGTCGGGAACGTACTTCTCACAACGAGGTCTAGCAATGGGTCAGAGACTTGCTCCTGTACTGGCTATTTGCTCCATGAGCAAAATAGAGGAGCTTGTTCTCTTACGATTCGCACTAATGTACTGCCATTACATCGATGACTGTTGCATTTTGACCTCAACACAAGCCGAAATGGATGAGTGCTTCAAAATTCTCAATCAACAGTCGCAGTACATAACGCTAACGAGAGAGACCCCGCGCGACGGTTGGCTTCCGTATTTGAATACACAGCTGAAATTGTCGAATGGTGTGGTCCATGTCAAATGGTATCGAAAGGAGAACTCGAAAAATATCATCGTACACGCTTCGTCAGCGCACCCGACATCCGTAAAACGCGCTGTTGTCCGCAACATGAACAAAACGGCTATTGGCGTAAGCAGCGGCGAAGCAGAGAAGCAAGATTCCCTAACATTGGCTTCCAGTATATTGCGCAGTAATGGTTATCAAGCAAAAGGAAAGCGAACCCGAACACCACGAGTTACTAGTTCAGCTGAGCTGCGCACTAATAAAATCCCGTTATGCTTGCCCTTCATTTCAGATAGGATTAGCACCGCGATCAGGCAATGTCTTATTCGAGCCCAACTTGACGATGATGTTATTCTTGTCAACATTCCTAACGAAAACATCAAACGTCAATTGAACCGAAACAGACTTTACGACAGAGCCTGTATCTCCGAAAATTGTGTTGTCTGTCCTTATGGCAAAGTTGGGGATTATGCGAAAACTGGGGTGATATACGAAATCGAATGCTTAACATGTCATACGCAGTATACTGGAGAGACCGGTCGACCGCTCTCTGTACGATTAAATGAGCACATAGCTAGTAAAAAACGGGAGAGTCTGACAACACCCTTGGGGAAACATAGAAGGGAAGACCATGATGGACTTGATTTCGATGTACCATTCTTGCTTACGAACCACAAACATCGTCCAGAAAGACCCTTGAGGCATTCTGGATCTGTAAGCGGAATCCCAGAATGAACGGCAGAAACGAGCATTTAGCAATCACCAGCGACCTAATGCCTTTTCTATCATTGTGTGAGCTATAAGATTGCCAGGACTATTTATGCTCGGCAAGTGACACCAGCAGAGCCAGTAGTCCGCACTCGCTCACCAAAGCGGATCTGTTTATAACACCAAAGCGGAAGTCCATCTCCGCCAAATCCGTAGGAGCACGTGGTGAGTGTCATTTTCTGCTACGGGTCTCACAGTGTTCTCACAGAACGAGTCGAACGCACTGGGAGAGGAGGCGTTTGATAGGTTAAGTCGTAAATTAATAACACCTTGAACCGCTTCCAGGCCTCTGAAGACGACGTATAGTCGAAACGTTAGGCCAATAAACGTGCTCATGTAACAACCTGTGAGGCGCAGAAGCATTCATAATTGATATTTCATCAACATGCCCAGATTTTATGAAGAGATAACATAGAAATTGTTGAAAACAAGATAATTCAACAATGGTGGGAAATTGTGTCCATTCAGAGAAAGTATCCTACCAGTCGAATGAAAACAGTCGCGCAAATATGCAAAGATCAACTAGGAATAGCAGAAACTTCTGCATAGCAGCTGCTGCAGACGGAAAATTGCATCATGTAAGGGCTATCGAATGATGGCAAATCGATCGCAGCAGTCTGTTCCCACAACGCATGCGCGCATACTGTGGATCCCAATTTTTATGGTTGCGCGGGTGGTTTGGCGGGAACCATACCGCCGCTCGGCCGCTAACGTCGTTGGTGGCTCGCGGCCGGGCGGCGGCCTGTAAAATCAGGGCCGCTTCTTGGCCGCTTGGCTCATAAGGCGCTGGCCGCTGCTTCCTACTGTCTGAGAGCGGCGGAGTGATCAGTTTCCGTCAAAGGAAGTGTTTTGAACATGAGATACCTTGAGTTATGTAACGATTGTCTGCTAATTTCCTCCAAATCAGAAATGTTAAGTCGAACTCAGATGCCACTTAAAGTTGTCTATTAATTTCACCTTTCGACCAAATTACTACCACCCCAGGTATTTTCAAAATAGATGCAAGAAAGGAGAATAAGGAGTATTACAAGAACATCAATTTGAGGAAAATATGAAGGACTCTAATCGCCCTCATCTCACACTAAATTTTAAGTCAATTTGTGGACCTCACTAGAGATCTGTAGTGTACTCGATTGGAGCTGTGCACTTCAGGTCGTTGCTGACCCGAGCGATTTTAACACGACACGGCAATACGACCTACCGGTGGGTCGTACGGGAAGTTACCTAAGAAAAAGAGGTGAAACGGATACGACCCACCTGTAGGTCGTATAAGTTTCACCTCTTTTTCTTAAGTGGAACTTCCCCAAATTCGGCCCCCAGGGGTTACTCTACCCGCTAAACACGGAAATGGCATCCATTCTGTACTGTAACTGCGATGTTGTAGGATTACTGTGGGAATACTGTAGATGCTGTTGACGTATTTTCTCACAGCATCCACTCAAATTTTAACTTTGAGGTGACTTGACGTGCCTAACACGAACATGCTATCCATCTTGCATCGTAGAGCTGTAGGAGTGTGAGGCTACTGCAGCCTTATGCTGTGATTACTGTAGGCGTACTGCAGATGCAGTTTATTGGCGAAATTCAGTGAAACTTTGGCAAGCGGGGTTGTCTGACATGCTGAGCATGAATTCGACATTTATTTTGTAAAGTACCGCGATACTCTAGGGTACTATAGACTTACTGTGCCATATTTGAGATCAGAGTGTAAAATAACCGCAGTTTCGGTTAAATTCTAATGCAAAACCTTTCCTACAGTTGCTACAATATGATTATCCCATTCTTAGCCACGATGTTCTTCGCATGTCGCTTCCTACATTCAAGAAATTGGCCATAGTGAAAACTCGCTCATTGGCTTCCTAGAGTCAATACTTGTACTGTACTTGTGTATCCTGTACATGTTTACTATGTATGTGATATTTGACAGGCGCTGATGAACTATGTATTGTCCACCGCGTGTGCTTTTGCTTACCCCTTCAAATAAATAAATAAATAAATAAATAAATAAATAAATAAATAAATAATGCGGTATGGTAAGAACCATATTTTTAATTAGCATGTAAAATAACCCTCCTGTGCGAATTTTGGCTGAAGTCTGAAAAAAAAATGTCTTTCTACACTTTCTACAGTGTACATATAGTAACACTTCAGCAATGTTCTACCAAGTAAAATAGATGGCATATTTGTGATCAGCATATCAAATATGCTCTAGTTCCCACGACTCTGGTGAAAAACAAGAAACTCGCTTTCGTCCAAAGTTGCCCTGAGTGGAAAATCTGCGTTGTCGCGAATGTGTTAACGCTGGACACTCGTTCGCAATTTTTGAATCTGAGAGAGCTACATGTGAGCGACCCTGAGGGCACTATGTGAGCTGATGAGGCTTTTTTACACGTCTTTTATGTGGTGTTTCACTTTATTTATCTAGTACATTGGAGGAAGGGCAAAGAATTATTCTATTCTTTCCCTGGCTACAGCAAGCAGAATTTTTTGTTTAGGGGAGATCTCAGGCAATATGTTGTGAGAGATCGCCGCCTTATGCCCAAGCCGGTGAGTGGGTGAGCGCCCGTGTTGTTGTTCTGCTCTTCGCTTTATTCTCCATTCCTTTTTCATGGCGATTACTGACTGCCCTTCTAGGAACGCCGTGTGGCCGATTTCCCGGAGGAACACGATGAGCAAGGACCCCCTTCGTTGTGCGCGTCAAGTGATCCGTGACTCAATCCCACGATCCAAATTTCCATCTTTCCATGACCTCCTCTGAAGCTGCAAGAGATTGGTTTTTTTTTATCTTTCAGGTCCTTACCTACCTACATGACTGAAGATTTTCGCGTTTTTATTCTGGCTTTTTTTTCTATTTCGGAGAAATATCGGCACTGTCCAATTGATCGCACTAGCCGAAGTTTCAGGGCAAATTTCAATTTTGAGATTCTTGTGAAAAAATACGAAGCTGTGCCCATATTTTCACGACACATTATCTCAAACCTCGAAGTCGCTTACAGGGAAGTCCACATGGAAGTCAGGACCGCGACGCGGTTCTGTTGGGCAGAGACATCGGCGCTCTGCATGCTGACCGCCTGCGTCTCTGCCCAAGTGAGCCGCGCCATGGTCCCGACCCTTGTCTGCGTCCGTTTGGACTTCCCTGTATGTTATTATTGTTCAATTGTTACTTACGTTTACTACTGTTGTTACTACTATTAGTACTATGACTACAGTTTTCTATATATAGAAGTGAAGTTATAGAAAATAAAGTCGTTTTGATCTTTGTGATTATACTGTTTGTGTTCACTTGGATTGGGCATGGGGTAAGCGGAGCGCATATCCAGCCGAGCCACGAGAAGGAACGCAGCTATATCTCGGTTCTTGCCGCTGCAACGGCAGGACTATAGCAGGACATTGCTGCCTTTCAACTGAGATATTGCTGCCATTCTAGATTAGATGTGCTGCCATTAACGTCCTCCGCGATTTTAGCAGCAATCAGGGGGAGGATGGCAGCAATCAAGGGGAGAATGTCAGCAATCGGGGGGAAAGCCACGCCCAAAATGGGGTTTGAAACCGAACAATTACTGCTGTAGAAACGCGTTCGTGCTGCGTTCGTCTTGCCCAGTTATCAGAGCTGAGCTCCCTTCTGTTGAGTATCCATTCTTCATTAAAAGGTATTTGATTCATTCCTGTCATGTACTGTCCTTATATACTTGATCGATGGCGTTCAACTCTATTCAGCATTCATATTTCACACTACGGGTCATGAACAAGATGTCACCTTTGCTATTTCTTTGAACGCGATGATTACCTCCAGCTCATGAGTTTCGAGAAAATGCTTGAATACCTCATCAGTTCACAATTTAATGTATTTCAGAAAGGATGCGAGGAGATCAACGGACAGAAACACGCCGTCGATGCAGATGGAATATAGGGGAGCGGAGAATATTAGGATGATTACTAGTCTCCCTAGATTCGCATAAACTGTTTGGGTACAGTTTTTTTTTTGTTGGAATTATGACATGTTTTTTTCGGAGGGCGACTTTTTAAATAATTGTGCTTAGTTCATCTTTTGACAGGACTTCTTTTTTTTCTAGTCGTGTCTTCGTCATAATGTATAACGTTCCCTGTGTTTGCTCGTTGTCAGTACGAATTTGTTGTTTCTTGTTTTGTCGCAATGGTTTTCTTTGCATTCTCCTCCATTTGAATTTAAAATATTGGTCTTGAATGAAGATTGTTCTCATATTTGCTGTTCCTTGCTTTGCCGCTATGAGTTTCATTATGTTGTTCTGTCTTTGCGAATTATTGACGTTGATTTCGCAGTTCTCATACCTGTCCTCTCTGCTACCCAGTTCTGCAGAAGAAGGTAATCAAAAAACAGTTAGAGAGTGGAACAAACCGAGAATTTCCCTCGCAACTATCCCGAACTGGGATCCATGAAATTAGCGTGGTTGGGATCACATCGATCACGTAAAGCCGTGAGACGCAGGACGCAAGTTGGTTGGTCAGCCTGGCCTTGCTTGTTATGCAAACATAAGTCGTAGCCCGACATGCTCACGAAAATCCTCCGGTTTGCTCCTAGAAATACCCCGAAGTGCCCCAGAAATGACCCATTCTGGCCACAGAGTTACCTGGAATTTCCGCCGGATACCCCGATTTCCCCTGTCCGATAACTATGTTATGGAAATCCTGCTGGTTCCTCCCGGAAATTCCCGGTTTTCCATTGAAAACACATTGTTCCTCCAGGAAATCCCTCAGATTCACCCCAGATTTCCATGCGTTTACCCTCACAAGTTCCCCAAATAGCCCACGGTGGGCACAAAGATAGCCCATGGTGGCCCTTCCATTCGCCAATGAAACCGTCAAGAGATACCCAACGTAATTAGCACCACCTATGCAAAGTCTCGATGGTTGTTAGTAACTTATGTACCATACCAGTGCTGTGTGACTAATGACAGTGTCTGCGGGTTCCTGTGCTGCCAATGCCCTAAGACCCTCCCATTTTTTCTACAGCTTATGCTCTGCAAAACCTGGAGTGGTAGTAAACCTACTGAAACTGTCAGTTAACGAAGAACGTTAACTGGCAGCTAACTTCCACCTTACGGGGAACTGCGGGAGAATAATGTAAGCTTCAGTTTGCTTTTTATTGATGTAGCCACACGAGGTTGGTATCAACTTTATTCTCGGCTTACGTTTCGGCGAGATCGCCTTCTTCAGAGCCTGAAAGGGTGAAATCGGTTGCGATCTATCCGGACAAACGTCTATCTACCCTACAGACAGAATTCTAAGCCTACTTTTTGGACAACATGGTAAGAAGCGAGGGTGGAAACCGTACCTCAGACTTGATCCACTGAGTGGATAATAGCGGCCACTGCGAGCTAGAGTAGTAGGGTTAGTGCCTAGCGCAGATCAGAAGAGCAGCCTTAAGTACGGATAGAGTTCCCGCGTAATCGAGAGGCATTCTTCTTTGCGGTTCATCTTTGGATTCTTGGCATGGATCCAGAATGCCTCCAGGGCTTTGCGCGCCGCAATTTGAATCTCCTGCGCCAGAATTTTGATCTTAACCTCAAAATCGGCTCCGTTATGACATCTTACCCTATGGTTACCCAGAGGGGTTGCGGGACGCGACTTAGCCTTCCCATCCAGATGTTCCTTAATTCGGACGCAGAGTGGCCTACCCGTTTCCCCGACGTACTCATCCCCGCATTCACTGCACGAAATCAGGTAAACCGCACCTGAGGTCATGCAATCGCCGCCTCTGCCTTCCGGACAGATTTTGCAATCCGGAGTGGTGCAGGTGCGGTCGTATAGTCGATTGCGGATGAGCCTCTGCTTGAGGTTACTAGGTGGAAGCTCCACATCTGCTACAGAACTTTCTAAGCTGGCTTAGAAAGTTCTGTAGCAGTTGTGGAGCTTCCACCTAGTAACCTCAAGCAGAGGCTCATCCGCAATCGACTATACGACCGCACCTGCACCACTCCGGATTGCAAAATCTGTCCGGAAGGCAGAGGCGGCGATTGCATGACCTCAGGTGCGGTTTACCTGATTTCGTGCAGTGAATGCGGGGATGAGTACGTCGGGGAAACGGGTAGGCCACTCTGCGTCCGAATTAAGGAACATCTGGATGGGAAGGCTAAGTCGCGTCCCGCAACCCCTCTGGGTAACCATAGGGTAAGATGTCATAACGGAGCCGATTTTGAGGTTAAGATCAAAATTCTGGCGCAGGAGATTCAAATTGCGGCGCGCAAAGCCCTGGAGGCATTCTGGATCCATGCCAAGAATCCAAAGATGAACCGCAAAGAAGAATGCCTCTCGATTACGCGGGAACTCTATCCGTACTTAAGGCTGCTCTTCTGATCTGCGCTAGGCACTAACCCTACTACTCTAGCTCGCAGTGGCCGCTATTATCCACTCAGTGGATCAAGTCTGAGGTACGGTTTCCACCCTCGCTTCTTACCATGTTGTCCAAAAAGTAGGCTTAGAATTCTGTCTGTAGGGTAGATAGACGTTTGTCCGGATAGATCGCAACCGATTTCACCCTTTCAGGCTCTGAAGAAGGCGATCTCGCCGAAACGTAAGCCGAGAATAAAGTTGATACCAACCTCGTGTGGCTACATCAATAAAAAGCAAACTGATTCTCCACAATGCCGAGGTTCATGGAAAGTCGGACATGGCGAATGTAAGCTTCATTGGCCCGAACATGGTTCTCTAAGTACGATGCTTAAAAACTATGACGAAACGGGGACCATACTTGCAGGTAAACTCACAGTTCGAAATCGAACTGCGAGCTCACCGTCACGTTGAACTTGCTGCCAGTATGAAACGACGAGGACGCGGTGAGCGAAAGAGTGTGCGGCGCGCGAGACGCAGACGACGATCTCGTCGTTTCGCGAAAAGGTCCTCCAAAGGACTTTTTGCTCTGGTTCGGGTTCATCGTTGTAGCCAGTCGAGCGTGCATTGGCTCCTTTTCGGTGAAGACGCATATCCGGGCACATCAGCTGTCGATGTTCCCACTGTCTCGATTACAATGACCTCCCGTCGGAGATCATCGGTGACTCCAATCTCCTGGTGGCTGATTCCGACAGCTGAGCCCTACTCCTTCCTAAATTAAATCCCACATATTTTATGGGCGTAGAGCTACATCTTTGAGCTTAATGCATCGAAGTTAGGTTATGCGGGAAGAGATTCACTGGCCGCTTGGGGTATAATGGTCACATAAAGTCCCATTGGCACTCGAATCCATGGTTCAGAGGTATGTCAGCATACTCCGAGGACAATGGGCATCGCATCTGTGAAGGTTCGAAACCTCTAAGGATTTGAAGGTTTTGCAAGAGCCTCATCATCCAAAAACCACAGTTGTCAGTTAGCTCCTAGCTAGTTCATGGTTGCAAACCAGAGCTGACAGTTCACCGCGACCTTCTGCTCATCGTTTCATCGCCGTTCCAAGAGGTTTACTACCACCCCTGGTTAAGCGCTTGGTTGTTCGAATGTGTTAATACTGGAGGGATGAAGAGCCATGTCTTCAAGAAAAAAAAACTTGCGAAAATTGAAAAAAAGAAACATTGCATGATTTTACTTTTCTTCTTGACCTTAGATTTCTTCTTTCTCATTGGGAACCAGCACTCTTGCCACTATCGAAACCGGTGTCCGATAACTATGTTATGGAATTAAAAACGTATGAAATACCATGCAGAAAAATCCAGATGTAATTCGATACACCAATCCATTAAATCTTATTATTGACTCGTAGGTGGAGCATACAGTTGGTCTAGCAGCGCAAAAATAGACTGTATCCAACTTGCAACAGGCGCTGTGCGGCTGGCCGTAAGCTCTTACGCTGTCGTTCAGCTCATCTGACGCTAGTTAGGTCGGGTATCTCTTGGCAGTGACACGTCCTAGATCAAACCTGGGATGATGATGGGTCCACCATGGCACGAACGTTCGGAGTAACGCGTATCAACGTAGGTTAAACGCAGCACCCACGATAATGTCCGAAATTTTGAACGTTTCGGGGTCTGGACGATGGTACCAGTAATTCTACGCAAGTTGCACCGCTGAAGGCATCAGCGTTCCCAAAATACATATAACAATATAGACCAGGTATCCGGGTATCCGCGGATGAGTTTTGGCGGAGAATGAATCAGCCGTTTCCTGCCGCAATCAGTCAGTTTTCCAAAGATAACGTTTGCTTTTCATGCTCATTTTGAGGAATTTTACATTGTGATGATCTGCTTCCCCCATTTACGCTCTTTTGACTCTTATTAGACCGTACGACCGTAGATCGCTTCTTTTTTTCCAGGACTTTCAAATTTTCAGGTATGTTGTGAATTTCTTTGTTAGCTCTTCACATTTAACCATAAGTTTTGTTTCTTTTCTTGAGGTATGCCTCTGTGATGACTTTCTATTTCCTTTCCGTTTGTACTTTTTTTCCTTCAGAAATGTTATGAAATGCCTGAGGTTTCTAGTTGGGCCAAGAAATTCGTTAGCAATAAAGGCAGCGTACTCCACCCACGTAACTCGGCCAGCTTGCTGTAGTGCAGCAAATTGGAAGCATCCGAGGACCATTTTATCTTAAGTTCTGACAAAATTGATCAATTTATCAATGCTTCTCATAATCAGAAACCTAAGATCGCGCTAAAATCAGAGTGACAAATTTCTTCGTGGGTGGGGAGGGTGACCTCTCTTACGAAAACTAATTAACGAGGTCATCTTGCACCTCGCTCACATGTTGTAAGGAGCTACAACTTTCCTTTTACATATTCAATAATTCCGAACATTCCTGATCGCTCACTGGATACGATTGACCAATACTTCGGCATCCTGACAAAGTATCTCTCTAGAGCAAACTATGTGTACTCTTGCACCTAATTTGGAAACCGTTTTTACTATCGAATAAGCCGACTTCTTTGTCGACAATGTACGGCTATGCATTTCATGGAAAATTCTTCACCTCGTCATCTTTTTTTTTCATTAGTGACCCCGTAAATCTTAAGCTTCTTTAAAATTCCTCTTGTTCCCTGGCAAGGGAGAAGCCTCTGGGAGAGGTATTTTGCCATTTTGGAAGAGGTCAAACAATGAGCGGCAAAGCCACTAGAAGACACCAAACGAAGGACTTAGAAATTGAGTCGAGAATTACAAAAATGTGTGGATGAGTGTCGTGTATCAAATGGAGGTTACTTTGCCCACCAGCAACTATTGAGTTTCTGAAAATGAGCACACGAGTTTCTGTAGCAAAAAAAAACGGCTACTTCTACAGGATTCGCACAAATTATTGGGGTGTGGTTTTTTTAAGCCCCAATCAGCGGTATTGAGCGAATCCAAAGGCCATGCCATGAGTATATTTGTTGGAGTAACTACCACCGTGAACGACAGCAAGATTGCCGAGTGACTCATTTCTGATCGGTAAAGGATTAGGGAAGCCTTCAGCGCAGATCGACCGCGGCAAGCAGGTTTTATTTAACAATATTTTTTCAACATTCCTCAGGAACAGATTTCAACAGTCTGTTTCGAAAGTAGAGCTCATAGGAACGCAAATGTAGTGAGTGACGTAGTCCCTAATCCTAATCCCTACAAGCCAAAATTCAAGAAAATCACTCGTGAAACCATTTTTGAATGAATTTTGCTTTGTAAACTGAGGCTGAGCGAGTTTGCAAAAACCAATCTTTCTTTACCTGTAGGATTGGGAATCTTCCACGGTTTCAAAAATTCACTATATTTGCTAGTACTACTGGTTATCAGTCCTGAGTTTGCAAAAAATGGCAAAAGGATACTTACGCTTTTGAAGGGATTCAGAATAGCTTCACTAGGAAGCTTAAAGCTGCTTCGGTCATCAAAATTGGCATACTCCGAAATACCCAGCGGTACTGAACGGAACAAGATCTTTGGTCTAGGGACTTTGGAATGGAGAAGAAAAAGGAATGACTTAGTTATGGCATACAAATCACTTAAAGGCCTAGTTAAACTTGAACCATCAGAATTTTTCCGCATAATCCAAACCAGAACGAGAGGAGCTCCATTTAGGATTTCAACCGTTACAGCTAGGTCTCAGTTAGGTCGAAGTTTTTCAGCAATAGGATTTGCTCAATTTTTAATCACATTTTACGTGCTAATGCGTTTGTTGAGAAAATCAGCATGTTCAGAAAACATGTTAAGGAATTCCTATAGGTAGCTGTTTTTTTTGTTTTTGTTCGTTTGTTGTTTTGCTTTTTCACATGTAATTTTATTACATGTCCAATAAAGATAAGATAAGATAAAATGACCTGTTAGATAGAAAGCCTGTCTTCACCATGTAGTCATTTGGCGGTCCGATCCACGATGAGGGCGTAGTAGCTGAGACTAAGTCTGACATATTATGCATGGATGGTCGGAGTCTTCTAAAGCCTACCCCAGAAAACCTTGAAAGGAAGGGAGCTGTAAAAAGTTATTCGTGCTTGCGGTGCGTCAAAGTTTACGCGTCGATACGCAGTGCAAAGGAGGGAGGTAGACAAGAAATTCTGGCAGGTCAGCAATGTTCCTAGTTCTGCTGTTGCGACTGCCGCGTGAACAAACCGCCTTTCCACTTTCGCCGCTTTGGGTCGGCGCGAAAACTTTGTGAAGTTTTGGAGAGGCGCGTAAACTTTGACGCGCCGAAAGCATGAATAACTTTCAACCCGTGTCACCAGTGATTTGACCTGGAGATTTCCTGAAGCCTGTGTAGCAAAAGAAGAGGCCATTTGGAAATCCAGATGCTGTCTATGGTAGAGATGGCCTGTGGCGTAGATCCGCCTCGTCTTCAAGGCGCACCGCCTGAGATCCTGCTGGCGATCTCAGCTGGTTGGCTGCGGGGACGCTGCCATCAGGACGCCACGTGTGATCTCAGGCGGTGCGCCCTGAGGACGAGGCGGATCTACGACACCGTACCAGCTTCTAGAAGCAATGAAAATCAACGTGTAGACGTATCTTCTCGCTCTATTGAGAACGTAGCCGCGTAGCTGACTGGTACGTGGAGTGCACCGTCCGAATGAACAAACTGTAGTCTTTCTCAAAAATCCTTGCCTCACGCCGCACCGCTCTCGGTTCATACAAGCTGATGGGCGGAGCGGCGTGAGGTAAGGATTTTTGAGGAGGTTTGTACACAGTTTATCTGAAACGACGAGTCCCTCAGCCGGCGGGAAACCTCGTGGCAGCACGAGTGCGGCACGGCCGTTTTGGCAGCGTACGTCGAATTGATCAGCCGTGGAGATCAACGCCGCCATCAATCGGCGGGAAGACGGGCTTTCTTTGTTTTTATCCATCGTTGTCTTTTCTGAATATATCACCAAATATCAGGCCGTCGAATTGATCAGCTGTTGAGATCAACGCCGCCATCAATCGGCGGAAAGACGGGCTTCCTTTGTTTTTATCCATTGTTGTAGTTTCTTTTCTCAATATATCACCATATATCAAGTCGTTGCTTGCCTGAGATTGTTTTGCACTTTTTTTTTTCGAACGTAGGCCTGATGCCGGGACGGCCGTTGGCGACCATGGCTGGCTGGCCGCTAGCAGCCCATCTGATCCTAGAAATTCGCCCAGCGATTCCCGCACGTTAGCGCTTCCGCGGAAGCGCGTCGCATCGCCCGCACCGTTAGTTTTTAGTTGTGGGGGGATGTTGGCTCCCTTTTGTGTATTAGGCACACAGAAAGTCGAAGACTTTATTCGCTCGACTTGCACTCTGTGGTACAGTGGTAGATTATCTAATGACATATAGGGGCGTGGCTCCACACCTTACATAAAGTATCTAACCATGTCCCACAAGCATATCATATACGACACAATTAATGACGGCCCCCTTGTCACGGCAGTACAAAGGGACCAGATACGGTAAAGAAACTTGAGAGAAGAGTGCCGCTTCTGTCGGCACACTCCGAGGCGCAAAAAGGGAATGACAAAGAGAAAACATGGAATGAGGAAAAAAAACTTATGTAATCGTGATACAGAAGTGAAAAGATCATACGAATGTGCACCCAGTTAGTGAGATTGTGGCAGTATCCTTTTCCAAGGCGATTTCTTGTGCAGCTGTAGGTCGTCCAGTCCAGGCAGTCGTCGAGTCGAGGTGTGAAGTGGCGGGGGCGGGATGGAGGTGGCAGAGTAGCGTAGTAATTGAGAGGAAGAGGAGTTGCTGATGATGAGTAAATCGTAGTGGAAGGGTTGGCGTATTGTTCAACGCATTTCGGCCTTTTTTTGAGGCAACTTCCGCCATAGTAGTGGCATGCTCATGCACAACTGCAGAATTTTTCGCTGCTGTGGCAAAGTTTGGATTCACGACATTGTTGCGTACACCTTCTCGCATGTGTTTGGGCGTCCCTGCATTGCATATTTTTGCATGCGGCGTTTTGAGGACACGACAGGTGACCCTGCCACTACTTCTAATGGTGACCCTTGATGTTAGTAGTGGTTCGGCCGGAATGGAACCTAGACCTGTAGGATCCATGGTATTATCGCTAGTGTTATCATCGCTTCTCGACACTGCCAGGATCGCTTGTTCTATATCAGCTTTTCCAGCTAATTTCACCATAAGATTAGCTGATTTGTAATGCTCGTCAACGCCATCCTTGATCCCTGCTGTTGGACTGCAATTATTCAATTTTGTCGAGTATCGAACAGTTTTTGTTCTCTGTTCAGGAGTTGCCTCATTTACAGCCGAGTGTAAGCGTCTGAGACTGTTGCGATAGCCCTTCACTGGTCGCAATATTCCCCTTGGGTTAGTTTTGCTGCATGCACTTTTGCAATCACTATTCGTTGTTCTATCATGCAAGCGAGCGGTTCTGCATCACTTATTATTTGGTAAAATCCTGTTGTTTTCTCAAGAATCTCCATCCTGACCAGAACGTTTTTCTGGGCAGTTTTAGATTTCTCTTTTAAGTAGAGATTCTCTGCCTTATCAATTTCTGACTGAAGAGATTTTATTCCATCTCTTATTTCTAAAAGGCATGAAGTCAGTGAGTGCACATTTTCGCAGACTTTGTCACTTTTTTCCTTTTCTCCATGTAGGTTTTCGATTTCCTCCCCGTACGACGCATGCTTTATTAGGAAGCTCCCGAGCGCGGTTGAACTCGCTGATATAGCCTTCTCCAGAAGGTGAATGGACATGTTGGTTTAGTCCAGTTTTCTTTTTTTTGGATCAGCTGCTTTAGAGCCGTTCTTTTGCAGACTTTGACTGCTTTTGTGCCTATATTGGCACTTTGGGTGAGTTTCAGCTCAAAACCGAAATTATGGCTGTTTTTAAGCAAAAATTTGGGGCTGATGTAACCCAAGGTCAGGCGTAGGTGCTAACCTCTTGTGCAGTTGCTGGGAGCAATGCAAGAATGAATTTAGGGCTCTTGGTCCCAAGGTTAGGCTTAGGTGATAACCTCTTGCGCAGTTGCTGGTAGCAAGGCGCGAATCTTTAGGGATCTTTGTCCCAAGGTTAGGCTTAGGTGCTCACCTCTTGTGCCGTTGCTGAGCAAGGCACGAAAGTACTCCTGGCCCCAAAGTTGTTAGGCTTTGGCGCGGGAGATTTTATCGGCTTATTTGGCCGATGCAAACAGTAAGTCAAAGACTTTATTCGCTCGACTTGCACTCAGTGGTGCAGTGGTAGATTATCTAATGACATATAGGGGCATGGCTCCGCACCTTACATAAAGTATCTAACCATGTCCCACAAGCATATCATATACGACACAATTAATGACCCGTGTCAGGGCAATACAAAGGGACCAGATACGGTAAAGAAACTTGAAAGAAGAGTGCAGCTTCTGTCGGCACAGATCCGAAAGTGCAGTTCACGGACCACTTGAGTGGAGCGGTCCGTGAGTGTGTTGGCTGCCCGCCGTTTTATAAAATTTTATGTACAGGCCATTCATCGGAGAGTCGGTATGCCACTTATCGAAGACATGTGCTCCACGTATAGGGCATTCGGAAAGGAGTCGGTACTGGTGCATTCACGGACCTGAGATGAGTCATGTGTTCCACGTACTCTCACATCATTTCCGGGATCCTTCCTAACATGTTAAGCAGTTAAAAATCAGTGCGACTAACAAGCTTGAACATGCGCGACTTGCCAAAAGCCCTTCTGATCTCTTTACGTAAAAATGCACCAATACCGACTCATTTCTGAACCGCCTGTACTCCACATCATTTCCGGGACCCTTTTTAACATGTTAAGCAGTTAAAAATCACTGCGACTAACGAGCTTGAATATGCACAACTTGCCAAAGGCCTCTCTAATCTCTTTACGTAAAAATGCACCAATACCGACTCATTTCTGAATCGCCTGTAAACTGCTGAATTCCGCGTGTCGAGGAGATTCCGAATCTGCTAAAAGCCCAGACAGGAAAACGAGGTGACACACTGCCTTTAGAGGCAGCACTCTCGGAAATTCTCACTTCTGAAATGAGTCGCTTACAATGTAGCCGGCCGCTGGACAATCGCAACAGTAAATTGAACACCTTGAATGGCCGCCTTCGTGCGAAGATACTGCCGTGGACACATCTGCCAACATGGATAAAAGTGACTTCACCGTGCCAGTGCCAGCCAACGGTTTAGCGGGGGGGGGGGGGGTGTGGAGTGCGCACCATTTGCAGGGTTTCACGGCGGGACCCTTCACGGAACACTCGTCCGCGCTGTGCACACACATGAAGTACCGCCATCATTTTCTGTTTTCCGCGTGCTTCACGCTACTTCTCCTTTGTCGATGATTCGTCGTCCCTAAAAACCCTGATATACCGCGTAATCTTCAACCCATAAATTCCCGCAAGTGCTGCCTTTAAAGGCAGCAGGAGCTGAAATTCTCGACTCTGAGCTGAGCTGCGGGTGGCGAAGTACAGACTCAGCACATCATAAATGTAAAACGAACACAGACAATGATGGCTTACCTGCAGAGAAAATGGAGCATTCGTCGCGAACACGCCCGGCCGTGTTCGTGCGCGGACGAGTTTTCCCCGGCGCGAAAGCCATTGCGGCGCGTCGTTTTGGCCGAGTCCCGTCATGACACCCTCTGAATTGAATGCATTTCGTTTTCCCTTGGCGCCAAACCACGCACCACAATGGCTTTTGCGCCGGGGAAAACTCGTCCGCGCGCGAACATGGCCAGGCGTGTTCGCGACAAATAATCCATTTTCTCTGCAGGTAAGCCATCATTGTTTGTGTTCGTTTCACATTTATGATGTGCTGAGTCTGTACTTCATCACCCACAACTCAGCTCGGAGCCGAGGATTTCAACTCCTGCTGCCTTTAAGGAATGATGTGTAGCTGGTCCAAAAACGATAACGTCGAGAAATGCAGCAACGATTGCGGTTCCCCGTACAGGAAGGCCCAGACCTTAAAACTAGGATAACAATGGGCCCATCGTCATATGGAGACTTGAGTCAAAAAAGTTATTCATGCTTGCGGCGCGTCAAAGTTTACGCGCCTAGACAAAACTCCACGAAGTTTTCGCGCCGACCCAAAGCGGCGAAAATGGAAACGCGGTTTGTTCGCGCGGCAGTCGCAACGGCGAAACTAGGAACAGTGCTGACCTGCCAGGATTTGTCTTCTACCTCCTTCCTTTACACTGTGTATCGGCGCGTAAACTTTGACGCGCCGCGAGCCTACGCCGCGAAGCCCAGCGGCGGCGCGCGACACGCGACGCAGTGGCTCTTCGCAGTGCCGATCAATGATATCGTCACGGGTTGCTGTCGTCTTTGGTGTTCTCGTTCGCAGTGCTTTCGTTGCTGCTGTTCTAGTCATGTTGTATACGCTACAGAGCAGTAATTATAGCGATCATATGCTCGCACTCTCATTTGCATCCCGTTGTGCAGGAAACTGGCCTAGCTTTCGAATACAAAACTCTGCTAATCGCTCTAGTAGTAAGGAACACCATGTGCGATATCTTCCGAACTTCTATTTATAATGTTGATCATCACAAATCATTGCGTTACGATCCCTCCAGTTGATTTGCAACTATGACAGGATTACGAAACTAATCCGAGTTCCGTCAGTGAACACGGACATTTCGTCATAATTTTGTTATTGCTCTCAGTTCGAAAATTAACACTCGCACCAATTAATGTCTCTTTTAGTTCCCCGTGCTTCCAAGGTTGATGTCCTCGATCCACTACAAGTTTCGGGCGACGCTAGAGTACAAGACACTGCAATTTGATGGTTTGCATATTACTGGAGCTGATTTGAAGAAGGAAATTTGTTCAAAGGAAGGAATCAGGGCAGAAGCATTTGATCTGCTGCTGCAGGTGCTTTGATCTGCTGCTTCATACACCGAATCTTTTTTTTCTCCTGTTTAGTAGCCTCCATAAACTTCTGTTTGTCTACGACATTTAGCAAGCACATCGCTTCAATTGAATTTTGTTTAGAATGCTCACACAAAGCGCAGTTATACAGCAGAGGAACTGATTCCCCGTAACTCATCCATCATTGTACAACGAGTCCCCCGAGAAGATGCAGAGAAGCTACCAAAAATCCAGTGAGTTTATGAAATGCTCACTTTTTTTGCTCAAATCCGAGAGTCGTGCAAAAAACGGACCCAAGACTTCGAGTTTTGCGAATGATGCTGGTTTTTGAAAACGTTTCTATTAAAAGAAAGATGCATTTGAAAATGACAACGCAAACTTACTCACCTAGACTGGTGAAATTGGAATTCCATTCGTCGTCGTGGCTAAGAATTTTGCTTCTTCCCTTTTTAAATTGCTTTCCGGGGAGTCGCAGTGTTTTTGCAGCGAATGGTTTTGCAGAGCACCGCGAATAGTGGAGTGTAGAATCTTCCGTTTTCTGTATTCCGCTCATTTTTGCACTCCCATTCAATATTTCTACGTCGAAGTACTTGAAATTTTACTTGCGCACATCCATGAAAACACATTGTGGCGGAAGAATGTGCAATACAACGTCATCGAACAAGCTTAGTATTCAGAGCAGTCACCACTTCATCTGGAAAATCATCATAAAAACAAGCTGCACTTTAGTTGAATTTGTTCCTGATCATTTGTGGTGTCGTCATAGCATTTAGTCATTTAAGCACCTAAAAAAAGTAAGACAATTACGGCACTGCTCGTGAGGTTTCTTGCCTCACTACCCCACCAAGGAAAAATTCCCACCCGGGGTTGTGCGAACACACTCAAGAGCCATTCTGTGCTCATCACGCATTTTTCAGGGGTGTCAATACTGGAGTCGTTGTGAGGAATACAACAACAGAAACTGGAGTTGTTCCATCTCATATGAATCCGGTATGTGCTTCCTTTAATTTCAACCAGTTGTACTGAATATATATCTTTATTCCTCTAGGATTTTTGCAATTTAATTGTGCTCTGTTTTAGGAAGAGTTTGAGAAGTTATCTGAAGAGGATCAGATCGCTCATATCAAAGATGTTTCTACAGCAAAGTACCACTCTAGCAAGTGAGTTTATTTTTATAATTCGATGCATGCATACTAGGGTGGTGCAAAAGAAATGTCGTTTTTGAATCATTAGCTCTACATCGCTGGAGTTAATTTTACATGTTTTTTCTTATTGAACAAACTCAGATCCGCTGTAATCAACGAATCTTTACCATTGTGAAATGAGGTTATGTGAAGTGAGATTGTTTACCACAGTGGAAATAAGCACCTTCTTTGGGTTCCAAAGAAACTCTAAAAGGCTCTTCTGCACATTGCTCTTGTGTTGGTACCATCGAATTGTTCCAGTTTCTGGTGCACTTTATTGCTGAATGTTCTCACAAGCACAGGTGGAATACCCTGAGAATGAGTCTCACCCTACTTTCACTTTTGGAGAAGAGGAGGGAACTTGTGAAGAACCGGAGCTGAAGGACCGCTTGGAGAGGATTGAGTACACAATTTCTAATTTTGACATTCGTCTTCTCTAGAAAATGCTGGAGACCTAGATTACGCTTATCGACGACAGAGGAACAGAAATGCTACTGGAAAATATTCGGAGATTCGAGAAGAAACGAAAGCATGAATGAGAATGGAGCCGAAAAATTTTTCTTCGAATTTTCGAAGTCTGTTTTCAGGAGAATGCAGAATCCTACATCGGAGGCCTCATGTGTGAACGAGTGAGCACAACTTACTAATTCTAAGGAAAAATGTGCTTATTGCATAGATTGTGTAACAATCTCAGAATTGGGTGCCAATTTCTAAAAAAAAATCCAGAGTAACGTCCACACCCTCCCGTCACGTGCGCTATATTGAACCTTTCCCAGATGCGAAGTTCCTAGGAAATTGAGGAAGATCTGCACTTTCTAAACATAAGCAACTTTCCTTGATTACTTTCGAAGCCAAGCCGGAATTCTTTTTCAAAGTTGGACTCCTTGAATTTGGAGCTCAATTTTTTCAGGTTTCGTTGGAATCCTTTTTCAAATGCGAGGTTGCCGGCTAAGATCCATCCTGCACCCGGGCAACCTCGCATCCGGAACGGGACTCCAATGAATCCTGAAAAAAGGCGATACAAATTCGGAAATTGTCCAACTTTGGAGAAAAATTACGGCTTCGTTTTAAGGCAATCAAGGAAAATTGCATTCTATTGGGAAGAGAAAATCTTCCTCTATTCTCTGAGAACCTTGCATCTAGGAAAGGTTCAATATTGCGAACGTGACGGTCCGCGGCGCGGACCGTAGTTATGCGCGTCTGAATTTTTTTCAGAAATTTATTTATATAGAAATGCAATAAGTGCATTTTTCCTTGGATTTAGCAAGTTGTGCTCATTCGTTCACACATGATAATTCTGATGTGAGATTCCGGATTCCTCTGAAAATAGACGTTGAAAATTCAAAAAAAAAATGTTCCTTTTTTCTCAGCTGAATTCTCACTTGTGTTTTCGGTTGTGCTCGGATCTCCGAATAATTATCGGTAGTGGTGCTACTTTAACATCGCTAATTAACCGTGCTTCTTCAAAACTCCTGCAGTTTTCCGAAAATAATGTTGTTAGAATCGTAAGAAAAATGAATGCTCACGAGGACTTTCACCCAGGCTTCCACCACTGCTGCCAACACTATATATTTTGCAGTAGCGTTTTTGTTCCTCTGTCGCGGATAAGCGTGATTCCATAAGTCTCCAGCATATAGACATACCTTCCCCCCGGCTCTCCCTACCCCCCCCCCCCCGGCTCTCCCTACGCCGATTGACCTTCACTTAGCCAATTACGATTTTTCTCATCAACCTTCACTTTTACGGACCCGTTCTCACAAATATTCCACCTATGCTCACAGGTAATAGTTCCATCAGAATTCTCAAAACTGTACTGGATCAGAATGGTAGCAAAACTAAGCGGCTGGGCAGCGCAAGAGCGTTATTTATTTTGCATACTTCCGCGGGCCTGCCTACCTAGTTGGCCCATATTCAAGAGAACGATTTCTTCCAATGCTTGCGTGCGGGCGTAACTATGGTGCTGGTGGTTACGAATAACGTGACTATTTTAAGGGTGCTTTCCATTTATTGGTTTTATCTACTTAAGTATTCTCTGGTTTAACTCTTTTCAATCTGAAGATCTGCGTTCGAGGATTTCTGAATGTGCTGATCATAATTGTAATAACAGTTTTTTATTGCAGTATCAGTTATACTGGTCTTCAAATTTACCTCGTGTGAGCAACACAGTTTAAGAATATTTGTTGTTTTTGTAGTGGAGTCGGCATTTTCTTGCAGAACGCTGCCGCACTCGTAACGAGCATCTTGAAGATGCCTGTGAACGCAGTTTCTTTCAGACAGAAAAATCAGAATGATGTGCTGAACAGAAAAAGATCAACGTAGTAGAGTCTAAAGTAGAGTGCAAAATGCTGTTTGTGTTCGTGAGCAAAACTTTCGTTGTTCCGCATATTCATGTCCTCAGAGCAGGGTCGAGCGTACGATGGTAATTTACCGACGGGGATCGCCACGGGGAAACAGGGGGGTCGCCTGAAGAGTGTAGTATGGTAACAGCAAGGTATGCAAGTTCATTTTTCATCAGCGAGCTCCAAGTTCGATTCCTCGCGAGGATGGTAGTTTTGCAAACACTTCAATATGCTCTTTTTCTTTTAGCACCATGAATAACAACTGTAAAATCGTCGGTGACCTTTTTCTTCTTAAGCTTGGACGTTTTATTCGGCTGTAAATCGACTCTTAGGGTCCAATAAATATGTAGCTCGAAAGGCAATTCCGTGGATGGTGTCTCAGAACCTCTGGACACCACATGATGCTTTGAAGCTATGGAGGCGGTTTCCCAGAATCAAACCTCATGAGGACGCAAAATCCCACGGCTTCTCGTTCGCTGGACATGTTTTTATGGCGATAAGACCACATAAGACATAACCGCAAAATTTGTTATATTTGAGGAATGTTCACACTCAATACCTCACAGAACCAGAAGGTCGTGTAAGAAACGACCCTATGCATAAGAAAGAGCAAATCTCACTCTATTGTAAAGCTTTGAAGCTGTTCCCTCATACGAAAAAATTATGAAGTTATTCGCTTCAGATTAGAACTACAATCTTGAATTTACCAAAAATCAGATTTTGTTCCCATGGCTTTTTTCAGCGCATATTCAAAAGCTGACAAAGCCTTAAATATGATTTCGAAAGAGGAAGTCAAGCTCTATACCCTTGCAAAATTTCAGCTCTCAATCTTACCTGGGACGAGTTCTATTCCGTTGGTGAAGCGATGGTAAACCGTTGGTAAAAATGCCAATTTTCCCATCTTTTTACCAACGAATTTCTACCCAAATTTAACCCTATTAATCTAAACATCTTGAGCTAGAAAAATGTGCGCAAGAAAGCGCAAATCTTCCTCATAGCAGAACGACTTAAGCGATTTTCCTAGGTCATCTGTCAATTCTTTTTATATTTATGACAAACAACCATACATCTTCACGTGTACGACTCTAATTCTGAGTGAAAGAACACCACTCGCGCGCTACTTTCACAGCGCGAAAAGGGTCCTGAGGATTTGTTTTCGTTCGTACACATAGATACTTGACGTCCAACTGCTCCACATGCATTTTTCCATTTTGCAAAAATTGGTCTCCGGCGGGGATCGAACCCTGGACCTGCTTGAGCATGAATGCTTCTGCATCATTCCAGTTGCTTATAATAAATGTGTTTATGTGCGACATAGACATGTGCGACAACTGAGTGGTTGTTTCGTTGACAAAACTAGAAATTCAAGAATAAAAATTAAAAATTGAAAAGTGAATTTTTTAAATTAATTGAATTCAAAAAATTGAGAAATTAACTTTAAAAATTAATTGAATTCAAAAAATATCTTCCGGATGTTTTGAAAGTTGTTGGATTACAATAACTAAAAACGTAAAAAAAAATGTTCTGGAGGGGGACGCATTTTTCCCGTCTACAAGGGGGGGGGTCGCCTCAGGGTCGAACTTTTACCAACACCACGCTTGACCCTGCCTCAGAGTTCTCTTCACTGAATTTGGAGCCGCTCATTTGTATACATACCCGCAAGTCTTCTTAATTAGAAAGTTCTTCTATCTTCTCTCTACATTTTTTTCTCTTTCTTAGGATGGCTGATAAGTATGGATCACTTTTTTTAGCCTTTACTCTAAAAGCGTGAGCTGGTAACAACGCCGTTTTGTACTAGCTCTTACGAGATTAACCATCTTCACCTTCACTCAGGGGGTGCTCGAAGTCACCTACTTTTCCACAGATATCTATCTAACAAATGGTAGCTGACAGCTGCTTTCTTATTTTCTTCCAACTGTTCAGAATAAGTGATCCATATTTTACAGGTACTCTGTATGTTCTAGCAGTCGTATGTCTTACCTTAAAAAGCGATTTGTCTTCTTCTCGGTTTTAGTAGATCACCAATAAATGTGTGAGAGCGAGAGGTCGGATGTCAGGCGAGGGCTACTATGAAAATTTTTCTTATTGTTTCAGTAGCTGTTTCAGTTCACATACATGCTAGAATAATGCTGCAATGTGAATTCGGAGAAAATATCCGACGAAAAATTAAAATAACTTTGCAGAAGCTTGCTATAACAATTATCTTTCTCCTTATTCTGCTGTAATGTAATGAGCAACTGATTTCAGTTTTCAAAAGAAGACTACAAACATTATGTCTGGACCGCCACCGCCAACGTACACCTGCAACCGCTGTTATCAACCTGGCCACTGGTGCAAAAATTGTCCAATGGTAATCAAGCACGATGCGCGGAAGCGCTTCTCCGTTATTCGGTAGCGGCCTGGGTTTGCTATTCGCTCCTGCTTAGGAGCATCAGTTATAAACTACTAGTTATGAGGTTTATCATTAATTACAGTTAAAGTCGTCGGGTATGTTCAATCTCCATTGAACGCGTCCGGTTGTGTAAATTTTAATTTTACACTTTTCTTTCTTTCTGTATATTTGATTGTAATGTTTCTTCATTGTTGTAAAATGTCTACATATACGGTTATTGTTCACAGGTGGCCGTTAGGCTGACCGAGCCCTATTGATCTCACCCTCGACAGCGTTGTTTTATTTATTGGGTCTTTGAGATAAATTCAGAGCTAAATCCCATCTGTGTTAGATCACCGGACACCTGCTGAAGAGTGCCATAGAAATCGCAAAATTACAATTGCTCGAGAGTGTCTCTATACAGCGCGTCATCACTCACAGAGTGGAGTAGTCGACAGTGACATTTTTTGCCCATGCGCATTGAATTTCGTAAGAGAAGTGTTCCAAGGAAGAGCCTCGCCAGTGAGATATGGGGGGTTCCGGCTTCGATTACTTTGTTTTCAGTTGGCAACGAAACGGACAACTGGGATTCCGTCACAAGAGTTGATGGAGACAACCGCTGAGGATCCTCTTGCGATGTTGCACCCTTCAGGAAAATTGGTCGTGCCTATAATGCACTGGAAAGCCAGACAGCATACTAAGAAGGCTCGTTTGTGCTCTGGGTACTAGCTCTGTTATTGCGTACCATACATTCTTTAGATTGCGGAGGAAGGACCAGCAGTAGAACGCGTACCACCTCCCGAGTTGACGTGTCCGATTTGTTCTCATCTTTTGAAGGTTTGCTTGTTCTAGATCAATGGTTTCATCTGGGGCTTTGTTTGGTAGACTCGATTGTTCCTAGCCCGCTTGCCCAAGGCACTGCCTGTGTTTTGGCAATCTGGCTGTCTGCGCCTCCACAAACCCCATCGATATCACCGTTCGCATCCTTGATCGATCCTTTGGTGTGACTAATGCAAGCGTTTGTGGATCATGGAGTCTCTTATATCTATAAAGAAAAATTCTGCTTGTGAATTAAAATAAGTGGAGTGACTGAATGTATTTTCATCTTCTCTTGTGGCTTAATTAAGGAGCAAGGACTTGAAGCTCCATCTTTTGGTTATTCGACCACTTTCTGTCTTTGAGGTCTTCATTTACAATATTTTCTGAATTTCAGGATGCTGTTCTCACAACTTGTTGTGGAAATTCCTTTTGTGCAGATTGCATATCTAATAAGCTCATGGAGTCACCAGATCGTCAGTGTCCTGGGAAGAATTGCGATCATAAGCAGGTGTGCAGTTCTCAGTGTTCTCAGGAAAGCTATGCTTGCTTGTTGCTTAGTCATGAGCTGCGCTGACATTTTTTCATCGCACGACATGCCTTAGGAAACAGAGCCCAATTAAGCACCTTTCTGAAGATGAAGGATCATGTTGAGGTTAACGAGATCGCTATAATTTTCCGAATGATTTTCATATAGAATGAATGGTCTGTTGCGATTGCAGTCTTCCTCACTGTAGACACGCATCCGCCAAAATACGGCATTGTTCCACTCAGTGTGATAGCCATGCTCTCGTTTTTTAAAATCGGTGCTGATCTAATTTTAGTAGGGTATGTGAAGAGGGAGCTAAGATTGATTCTTCCCCTAGTCTCATCGAGATGGTCGCTTATTACAGAACGTTGTTCTTTCCTGGGAAATTTGCGATAAATCAATAAATAACAGTGAGCGTCGATTGGACTGGTGAGTTTGCGGACTTGAGCGTGCGCAGCATCGTGACCACGCCGCTCCTAGGAAGTAGTTTTTATTGTTTTCATCGTATTGGATGAGAAAAAAATAGGAAACAAAATATCGTTTTGGATGGCTATTACGGTGACACAAGGTAACGCTTCCAGTGTGCGGCGCGGTCGCGCTAGTGTGCGCGCTCAACTTTGCAAATTCGTCTACTCTGGTGATACTCTCATTAGACTGATTTTTCAAAGATTCTTCACTGCGTTGATTAACCATGCAGTACATGTTTTATCCGCGCAAATCCTGCGATCTAATCATAGTCGGTGGCGAAGCACTTGTTCACGATTATTTTGATCTAGCATGTTCCTTGTCAGGTGTCTGTGGATGCATTGGTTCCCAACAAAACAGTTCGACAAGCTGCAGCCGCATGGTCAATGGGTGGGTCAGGTCTAGGAAATCAGGATCAAGAGCACATGAGGTTTAGGTTGGTTGATGTTCCTTTATCACTGAAGACTTGCAGATGAAGTGGTTCGCATTTTAATGTCTAGATTTTCAGAATAGGGTTGCAACCATCTGTGACTGTATCAGCTGCATCTACGCCTCCACAAACATTGCCTACCCAGGTGTCTCAAGCCCCTCTCCCAATCGCACCCGTTCCTGCTCCTCCACAGGACTCCGTCCAAGCCCAGAATTCTCCTACACCATTTGCTGCTCCGCCACCTGTTTCTGTCGCGGTGTGTGTGTAGAAATTTACCAAAAACGAAAGACTTATAATGTGCTGGTTTTGGGGTTGCGCCTTTGCGCAACGCTCACCTTTCGTTCCATATCGTTATCATTGAATGCGTATCATAGCTAGCCACAATCTCTACTTAGCAATTAGATTTGTACATATTTACGGCAGGCTTGCTATCGATAACGATATAGAAGGAGAGTAAAGGTTGCGGGCATTCGCCAGCCAAAAGCTATTAGGCTGCACATGTAATGATTTTTGCTCGGAAATTTAGGTTCCGTCTTCATTTTCACAACCACCTCCAATTATGGTACAGGGACCTGTGGCTAGCTCCTCTTCATCGGGCGATTCTCTCCTCCCTCCAGGAACATCCTCAGTTCCTCTACCGACAATTGGGATGCCAATGACATGTACGATGGTTGTGAACGAATTCTGAATAAGCATTTGCAGCTAATATTTCTTTCAGCTATGCACAGTGCAAGTAGTCTACCTCCCATTCCTGGAGTGGGATTACCCATTCAGCATCAGCTGCTAGTGCCCGCAAATCCCTCGTATATGTGAGCTTCATACTCTTCGACCTTTCAGCATAGACGTTCGTCTCATTTTTTGCTTCTAGTTACAATCAACCACCACCGACTATGAACCTTGGTGCGCCACAACCTCAAATCATGGATGCATGGGATGCATTTTTACACAGGAAAGATCGGGAGCGCGAAAGACCGCGGAAGAGGGCCAGGTGCACAAGCTGCTTCTTGAATTCATTTAGAATTTTTAGCCAAAACACTCCACTGGAAATTTTTTAAATATTGGAATAATATTCTTTATTAGTACTGCTTTGATATACATCGTCAGGAACAGCAATGGAGGCTCATTTTCAGAAGTAGAAATCGCTCATCGAGTTCAACACCATCCTCATCCTCAACAGATGATCGACGTAAGAGGCGCAATCGTCACGAAAGAGATAAACGCCGCGTTCATCGAAGCGAGAAAGAGAAGGAGAGGGATCGTGGCCGAGAAAGCAGATACCGCCATGGCGACGAGCGAAGAGATCGCGATAGAGAACGAAATAGGGAAAGAGATTGGAGCGAGAGACACCGAGAAAGCCGGTGCTGTTTTAATCCTGGGAAATTTTTGCAGCTGATCCCTAGCTTATACATTTGTTGTATTATGTTTTTTTTTTTCAGTCCTTCACGAACTGTAGCCAGCATAACCCGAAGGGAAGGAAAAGAAGTAAGCTCACATTCTTCACAGTAAGATTTTGCTAGACTGCTATTTTTCATTCCCAGGAGTCTGCGCTACCGTCACTGATGGGTTTGGAGGTAGCGACACCTCCGCTTCTCTCTACCAGGCGTGACAGGTCAAGAAGTCGTTCAAACTCTCCTCAAAATCACCAAGCAGCGTTGTCAAGTGAACGTAAAAAACGTAAGAAGAAGGACTCCCGCTGGAAATCGGAGACAAATTGGCGGCCTCGTAAACCTGAGAAGGAGCGCAGAAAGGAACACGAGAGCGAAGAAGCGGCAAAAGAGATCGCAGATGAAGAGGCCATTGATGGCACGCTCAGAGAAGTTGCTGAGGTGGTTTTTCGCGTTTAAATCGTGCAAACTACCTAACCTAATACCGTTTACAACTTTCAGTTTGTTCGAGTCGAAGCAAATTGTGATGATGACGGCATAGAATTTGAACTAGAAGAGATGGATCCAGCCAAAGAGACAGCAACAGAGGCGGAAGACGAAAAGAGTGTGACCGACACTGAACCGGTAGCCGAGGAGCCTGCCGAAGTCTGTAATTTCTCCGTTACTTATCCGTTACCCTTTACCCTACTACCTTTTTCCATATAGGAAGTGTAGAAACTCTCTCGGGTTATTAATATTAGACTGCTAGATATTTTATTAAATATTTTAGACTGCTGTTGCTGAGCCATTGAGTGAGGCAGACAATGAAGAACCCGTGGAGCACAGATCGGAGTCTGATGCTGCAGATCGAAAATCGGAGTCGGATGCTACCTTGCTGACGAAGGAAGACACTACTGACAAGGACAAAGAAACTGTTGAAGAGCCTGTTGACGAAAACGACGAAAGAAGTTCAAGGAAGAAAGATAAAAAGCACAAGAAGCACAAAAAGCATAAGAGGAGCAGGTGAGGCTTTTCTATTCTTCTGGCAATTATGGCACTTTACTGACGTTTTCACGTTGCAGAGAAGGTGATGATGATTGCAATGAGTCGAGACATCGCCACAAAAGGAAGAAGGAGAAGAAAGAGAAGAAGGAGAAGCGAAAAAAAGAGAAAAAGCATCGCCGGGATAAAGACGTAGATCAAAGCGATCAGGGAGAATCAAATAAAGAAGCAAGTCTTGGTTTTGGTATTTACAATACTATTACAATTGCATCACATCCGAAGCTTGCTGAGATCTACATAAAGTTCTTGTTTTTGTGGAACAAAAACGCTGAATTATTTGTGAGAAACGAGGATTTCCTTCTACTAGTCTTTTTTATTTAGGAGGAGCACGATGAGGTTCACATTACACGTGTAGCTGTCGCAGATGGAGACAGCAAACTCGAGAAACACGCCGATTATAAAGCAGAGCGTCGAGAATCGGAGAGCAATAGCCAAAAGCGGAAAGAACAACGTACTTATAACGAACCTGAACGACGTGAAAGTGAGAGCAAACGTGAGGATAAGAGGACCGACGATAAACGACACGAAAGAAGTGGGAAGGAACGAGATAGCCGGGAGAGTAGACGAAGGGAAAAAAGTCGCGAACGAGCTGACAAAAGCAGGAATAGAAGCCACGAGAGATCTGAGAGAAAGAGCAAGGAGCACTCGAGTAGAAAAAAGGAAAGGGATTCAGGTCGTGACAGGGAGATCGACGAAAAGCATAAAGATACTGATCGAAAGGAAGATAGCCGACAAAAAGAAAAACCCGATAAGAACTACAAAACTTCCCAGTCTTATCGAAGCAGTGATAGGATGCAAGAGAATGTCAGTATCAAGAATGTTAAAGAGCAGTCATCAGTTCCCCAAACGAGCCCTGCGACTTCACGTGACGCAGTGCGCGACGGTAGTTCTCAATCTAAGGATGACCGTGATTCCTCTCCATCAGTCCGGAAGCATAAAGGGGTATCAAATGTGCAAGACAGTGAGGAACCGTCGCTAAAGAAGCAGAAACAGGTAGAGGTTTCTCTCGTAATTTGTAGTGGTAAAAGAGGCACTTTTCATCAATGTGAATTCATTCCAGTTTACAAAATTACGGGCATCCTTTTTGATTCAGCTTCCCCTAACCAGCTTATCGTAACAACTCGATTTTAAGTGAACGATACTACCCATCACCTCCTTCAAGAAATTAGTAGAATTTCTCGAAAACTTACTCAGATCATTTTCTCTTAGATCTTCTTCACAAAAATTCGAAGCGATAAGTTTTTGTTGACCGTTTTCTGCTGTACCTCACATACAGTTTCGGTGTTAGAACCTTTATGGGTTTCATGATAATATCGTAGAACGCTACCTTGATCTGATCCATTTGTCCCAATTTTTGAGAAGTTCCAATCATCATAACGAAAAGTGTATCGATCCTTTCACTTTGAACACGAACGAATACTCCATTTTAAGGAACCATCTACACAGTCTACCGGCAAGCTCAACCCAGCTCTCGCATCTCTTGTCAAATTCAAAGTAGCTCCCTCTGGTATGAAGAAGTCAACAACACTTCTGAAACAAGCTGGTCTTGGAGATAAGGATTCCACAGATCTAGAAGAGGAAAAGGGCAAAGTGAGCAATTTGTGCAACACATAGTTACTTCGTTTGCAATCGCTTATTTTTGATCGTTTGCAACACTTAAAGGGTGTTTTTTTTTCAAATCTTTTATGCTGTTTGATTGAGATTCATTACTATGTTTTTCAAGGTTGTTGCCGACGACGATACCAGTGTTGATCGACGGATGCGAGAAGCATTTTCACCTCCGAAATTACAGCGCAAAAAGATTACCCTGAATCTTTAGCTCGGTGAAGTTTGCCGCCTTATCAAATATCGGGTTAATCGAAATGTTAGGCTTCATTTTTCCATACTGTGTTCACCACTTCGCTTGTATTATACATAAAAGAGGTTTTTCATTTTTCGAACCCCCTATGGATTATTGGTTTTATAAGAGGTTGTAGATTATAATCCATGAACAATCTATGGTTATATGGTTGCATACTGTGCGTGATGGCTCCGTGAATAGGTTTTATGCATGAGCGTCTGTATGGTCTTGTTCTCAGATTTGTATTGTTCTGTTGAATTTGTTAATTTAATAAACTCTGTAAAACTGAAGTCTCTTGCGTTCTGGGGTTTAGCCAGAATTTATCATTTATAGTTTTGCGGGTGTAAAGGCGGGCCCATCGTATGATTTGGATTGGAGGATCCGCGCTGAATCACTGTTTTACAAACAGATAGCTTTGAGTCCTGTAACTAAAGTTACTGTTCGGAAGTGACCTCACATGGAGGTTCGGATCAAAGATGCCGAGGCAGGCAGCACTTTGGGCCAGAGGAAGACGACGGATGGGAGCTACGTGCTGAAGGACGCGGTAAGTGCAGATGCCAAAGTAACGCATACACTTGCATTCCGTTGTGTTCCGTAGTGTAATTAGCAAAATACAGGCGGTTCAGAAATGAGTCGGTATTGGTGCATTTTTACGTAAAGAGATCAGAGGGGCCTTTGGCAAGTCGCGCATGTTCAAGCTTGTTAGTCGCAGTGATTTTTAACTGCTTAACATGTTAGAAAGGGTCCCGGAAATGATGTGGGAGTTCGTGGAACACATGACTCACCTCAGGTCCGTGAATGCACCAGTACCGACTCCTTTCCGAATGCCCTATAAGCTGGTCTGTTTGAACTCTCATCCAAAATCCTCAAATTAATGCATATTACACACCTAAGCAGATATAGTACGTCCGAAACGACGAGTCCGCACGCGGGGATCGAGAGGCGGCGCGGCTGGGACGGATGCTGTTGGTTGCCACGTCGTCCACGTCACAGCCAAATCATTGGTCACTACCATGAAGATGACGATGAAACGTGATACGCAGATCAGGGATGATGACGTGGAGCGCTGGCAAACGTGGCAGCTTCTCGACTCCCGCGTGCGTGTGCGGACTCGACGTTTCGGAAAGACTACACATATAGTGGACGTCAATGGCGGTTGCCCATCCGCGGCCTGGAGAAGGACGCCGCGCAGCACGTGCCGAGATCGATGTCATCTGCCTCCGGGATGCTACTTCTAGACGCTTTTCTTCCCGATTTGGTTCAAAATCGCTAAAATTGGGTGGAAACCTGCTAGATAGCATAACGATAGCACAAGACATCGGTTTCTGCGTGCGCGAAGCGGTTGCGCGGCGTCCTCAAGGTAGCGGGTAGGCCACCGCCATCGACGTCCACCGTACCTGTACTGCTCGAGGGAACTGGTTGGTTTTGCCACCCTCGCTATCTTGTATAGTACATGTGACCGAGTCGAATATATTCGACAGAACTTTCTAATATTCGAATAATTCATTCATTCGGTCTTTCAAAGAATCAGCATATTTGAGCTATTCATTCATTCGGGTTGTTCGTAATTAGAATTATTCGAATTATTCGTTTATTCGGGCATCTAGAGAAAGCAATTATTCGAACAATTCGTTCATTAGAGTGTCTGAGAAGCTGCAAATTCGAAATATTCGTTTATTCGGCTTGGGAACACTTGACATTGGAGTAATGATGGTATGACGGTTATTATAGGGAGCGATAGGTATCCACTAATAAGGCTGTTTCAATGGCTCATTGCGACCCCCAACAATTCTCGCAAATCGCCTGACGAGGTCCTGATATGTCCCGAGCCGACATTTGCTGGTGCGAGTAACAAAGGTTGATAATGGCGGCCGGGAACGAAAACTTCGAAAGGTGTTCGGTTGTAAATCGGTTCGCGCTCAATAGACATTCTTGTGATCTGATAAGCGAAGCTGGGTTAGAACTAGATTGGTGCTACGAAATGCGCAGTTAAACATTCCTCTGAGAGATCTTTGCATTTCCGGGGAGTCCGACCAACAAAATTAGGGCGCCCTCCGCGGTATGGCAAAATGGTGTGATTTCCACAGAGTGCTTGGAACTTGTCCCAAAATTCCTCCGCTTAGTGTCCGGAAATGGTTGATGTTCGTAGCCACAGCGGTAGGAATCCCACTTCGATCCACTTCAACTCCAGAGAGAAAAACGGAATAATCAAAATTTTGGGTTACCAAGTTTGGTGCATGTGCTTGAGACTGCACGAATTAAAAAAAAAGGGGGGGGGGAAGTACCATGGATAATAAGAATGGCCTCCAGGTTACTCCACCCAAATTTGGCTACTCTCATGTAACGTTATGACAAAATTAGGCACTATTCCACTTGTTCTGCCCCAAAATCTCAAAGCCAAAAATTTCTCCGAAACCTCGTCCAAAGGAGTTATCTGACATGCTGATCATGATTATCACACACATTTTGTACCGTAACACCATTTGGGTAGGGTTACGGTAGGGTTAGGGCAAGTGGGGTATCTCACGGAATCACCTGAATTTTTATCTACGGGGGTTATTTGACGTGCTGATTACGAATATCACATTGATTTTGCAAATTGAAAGCAATTTGAAGTTCTCCTAAGGACTATACTTCCTCCTCACCCTACCGTAACCCTACCCCAGTGGGGTTACGGCACGAAACGAGTGTGATATTCGTGATCAGCCTCCTAAAGAAAAATCCAGATGATTCTGTGAGATACCGTACTTACCCTAACCCCACCGTAACCCTACCCAAATGAGGTTACGGTACAAAATGAGTGTGATATTCGTGATCAGCATGTCAAATAACCCCCTTAGACGAAGTTTTAGAAAAAAAATTCTTTTAAAAACGTTTCTACTATCATCATCACTCATATCGCCAGTTCATTTTGGGCATATCTTCGAGAGTACGGGCGATGAGCTCCGTTTGGCAGCGATTCATGGCGATGTAACGTGGCGATCGATATGTATCATTTCAATGGTCCTGGTCCCGTTCCATTTTTATTCATTTTGAAGTGGCGAAGTGTCTGGGATACTCTTATTCGCGGCGGAAGTTTTCGGAAGAGAGACGACCTCACCATGTGAGCAGTTCCCCCTACTTTAATTGTTCAAGCAGACATGCATTTTAGGAACACTGTAAAGGCAGCACTCACGGAAATTCTCACCTCTGAAATGAGTCGCTCACCATGTAGCCGGTCGCTGGGCAATCGCAACAGTAAGTTAAACACCGTGAATGGCCGCCTACCTGCGAACGTACTGCCGTGGACACGTCTGCCGCTCTGGACATTAGGTTTTGTCGCACCGGCTAGCGCCATTGACAGGGTGTGCGCATGTGGTTCAGCGGAGGCTCGTTTATGGAATTCGTACCATTTGCAGGGTTTCATGGCGGGACCCGTCACGGAACACTCGTCCGCGCTGTGGACACACATGAAATACCGCCATCATCTTCTGTTTTAGCGTGTTTCACGCTACTTCTCTGTTGTCGATGAGTTCATCGTCCCTAAAAACCCCGATATACCGCGAAATCTTTAAGCCAAAAATTTCCGTGAGTGCTGCCTGTAAGGGGAATTTCACCCGTATTTGTCTAGCGATCGTTTTCCAGTCAAGAACACTGATGCAGGTATAACATTATGCTACTGAAAATGACCGTGAAACTGCGTTGAAACTCATGAACAACGGACATGAGACAGTTGCGCGGCGAAGGATGGCCAGCGGATTGTTAAAGATGGCACGTACATCGTACATACCTTGCTGCAAAGCAGTGAGGTGCGTCGTACGCCTCTGAGTCAGCTTGGATGCCGTTGCTTGTATCGCTTCATTAGGGACTACATTTGGAAGGAATTCAGATGAATGTTGGATTCTGTGTGAAAAGAATCTTTTTCGGTTTGAAGAATTTGATCTACTGGAATGGATCAGCTCGCGCGCGTATTGCAACGCGATGTTTAGTCCGAGGGGAATGCCCTGTATTCGAACAAACGAATATTTGAGGATGGCCGAATATCCAAGTATTCGAATAAACGAATATTTGAGGATGGCCGAATATTCGAATAATCGAATATTTCGCCTATGCCGAATGTTCGAATACTTCGAATAATCAGTTTCTTCGATCCCACTTCCCCAGACAGCTGCTTTTGAAAATTTTTCAGTATGACCTCACCAATGTTCCCGTTGTTTAGGTTGTTCTCGAGTATAAAACTCCATCCGGTGAGATGGTTAAGCTCAGGGCTCCTATAGAAGGCGTTGTCACATTTGATCGTGCTGCGAAGAAAGGTGCCGAGATGGTTCAGGTTCGCAGTATGATTTTGACAAGTTTTATATATGACTTTTGCCAACACCTCTGATTTTAGGATATGTTGGTTGCTCGCATAGAGCCTTGCCAACATGCCATTGTCATCAAGGATATGTGCGCTACATGTGGACGAGACCTTAGAGAGTAGGTCTAGAGTTTTTCTCGTATCCTATAACTGCAAAGGTGCTAGAAAGCAGTGGTTATGTGATTCCCTACATAGACTATGAAATCTCGGGCTGTCTTTTTTCACCACTTTTGCAACCTGCACTTTTCGCTCACATCTGCACATTCTTCAATATTTTCTTTACTGTTTTCATATTCCACTCTTAGCTGCTCAATTTCATAGATAGCTTACGACGCACTCCAATTGAATACATCATTTCTTGTCATAACTTTACTTATTAGGCCCTAACCGTATCCAATCCTTAACGAATCGTTGCTGGAGATGACATTCAGCACTTGAGCATTGCTCGCTCCATAACGTCCCCTGAGGTCCATAAATAATATGCTCGTTCCATAACATTCTACACTCATCGTGTGGTTCTATTTTTCGGAGCTTTTTATCTCATCTGAACGCTGCCTTCAGAAAGTGTTCGGTATGTCATTGAAGGACAAGCGTTAAAAATTTCAATTCGACAAGCGTGTGAGCTAATGTCAGGTGTGCGTATAATTTGTAAGCATATGATGCTTGCTTTGCAGGAAGAATGGTCGAGCGGGGCAACGACGGGAGGATTCAACTGCAAATGTGTCAATGATTCACCATGTACCAGAGCTGATTGTGTCCGATGATGTGCGGTTGCTTCAGGGTTTTTGTTTTTAATTTTGCATGGACTTGACAAAGTTAATGGTGGTCTGCGAGAGCATCCATTCGGTCGCATTGCGCAACCTGCTATTGTTCTATCGTTTTCATTTCGTTCCAGTTAGCGAAGGAGATTGGTTCTGCCGACTTGAAAAATGTGCTATCATCACGTAAATTGGTGTTACTAGTAGATCTTGATCAAACAATCATCCACACCACCAATCGTCCATTCAAAGTTGATCCCAACATGGTGATTGTTGCCATTCTTTAATGAACGTTGTTGCAAATAGAGTAACACCTTCCTTCGACTGCTATTTTGTGAAGTTTTTTTTAGCATAGTGACATTCACACCTACAAAATGTTTGGGACAGAATACCACACGAAGCTGCGGCCGTACACGCATGAATTCCTTGAGCATATGAGTGCTTTATTTGAGATGCATATAATAACATATGGGCAGCGACAGTATGCACACAAAATCGCTGAGGTTAGTGGTTTACTTATACATTCTTCTCCATAACTTTTGTTGCCTCACTGATATGGTTCAGAACAGTCCATCACCCTCATCATCTAAATGTTCGTTTATACTCATGCTTTAGATTCTCGATCCTAAAAAGACATTATTCGCTCAGAGGATTCTTTCAAGAGACGAGCTGTTCTCAGCACAGCACAAGACCAGGAATTTGAGAGCCCTATTCCCTTGTGGCGATCAGCTCATAGCAATCATTGATGATCGTGCGGATGTATGGCAATTTTCCGAAGCTCTCATTCAGGTCGGTCAACCAAAATTTTTCTTCTACAGTGCTGATTGTTATAATTCCGATGTTAATCACAGTTTTGGGATTAATCAATTTTCTCCTTGTAACTTCTTTGTATCGATTCGATCGTAGGTCTCAACTTAACCAGCGAATACTTTGTTTACCATGGTTTCTGAAATAACAATCAGGGTTGAGAGCGCACTAGTGCCTATCTAACCAGAGGGAGAAACACGTCTGTCACTACTCAAGCTAGTTGATGATAGATGTGGTTGTGGCCTGTGGCCTAACAGTGTAGACCTTTGCAAAGTAATTGGTAACCTGAAGAAGATAAGAAAATCCTGGCACATGAAAGGAGCAGTGAAGAACATAGCTGTAATAATGTTTCGCTTGTTCTTATTCCCCATTGATGTGGAACCCAAGACATGCATAAAAGAACTCCATCTATAGGTGCAGCAAAGTGACCAGCAAAAACTAATTGTAGGACTCATTTTGCTGCGCAACTCATTGTTTGTACATTAAATCTGGGGTAGTTATTGAGAATAAGATATTTCTTATTCAGGTGAAACCGTATAGGTTTTTCAAAGAAGTGGGAGATATCAATGCACCAGCTGGCGGATCCAAGGAGGGTCTTCTACCCATCGACGTTGGTAGGTTTCGCCACTGTTGTTTGAGGTTGCTCAACGAGAACATGACAATTTCTAGAAAATGATGCGGAGCATGATCGCACATTGGAATATATTGAAAGGATGTTGACTGATATTCATTCCAATTTCTACAAACACTACGATAAGACGCAAGAAATCAGGGACGTTAAGGTACGCTGCTATCTGCTATGTAGCTGTTTGAGTTCGCATCTCCTTTCACATCTACATTTTTGTTTACTTGAAGATATGTCGTAAGCTTGCCGTGTCTGATTCACTGGTTGCTTGTATATATAGGAAACTCCAAACGTACGTAGACAAGAGCCACGACAAAGACAAGACAAGAGATTGCGGCGCGGTTCTCATGGGCAGAGACGCAGGCGCACACTATGCTGAGCTCCCGTGACTCTGCCCAAGAGAGTCGCGCCGCGGTCCTGACTCTTGACTGCGTCCGTTTGGAGTTCTCTATACATATGTATAGCTGGGTTATTTTTTTGTCAATGTCTAAGCAGACAGTTCTCGACCCGAAGACGTATTTGCGAACAAAATAGGATAATCTTTTTAGGTCGTAATAAGCTATTTGAAAAAGCAAATACTACGTGGTCTTGTCGTCGTCTTATCCGGGGTAGTTCCACTTGGCGTAAAACCCGAACATTCGGAAGCGTATCGACTTTGTGTGCAGTTTGGAGCAGTGGTAATTAACCTTCTTAATTGCCTTTGAATATTTGTTTAAAAGAGAATCGGTTACAGGTAGCAGACCAGGTGACTGAGCAAACAACGCATCTGATAGCCGTAAGATGGGGCACAACGTATGTTTTTTAAAGTTAATTCTGCTCAAGTTCGTTTGCGTTTTTTGGTCTCGTATAAGGTTTTTCTTCAATAGTTGTTATTCAATAGGATGAAAAAAATATGTAGGTTTTAATGACAAACCTGATATGATTTTAATTTTTGAGATTAATTTCTTACCATTTGTTAGCATAAGAGTGGGACGTATTGCTTATTGTAGAATTTGCAACTACTTTCGGATTCCATCTTTATGTTCTTCCGTCCGTCCTAAGCAATTTTGTTACAGGAAGGTTATGGCTGCGTTCAAAATGGGCATTCCTATTGTCACGCCTCATTGGCTTTACGCCTGCGTAGAGAAATTGACAAAGGTAAGCCTTGCATACTACTGTTTAAGATTGCAATGCTTTGCGCCCTTCTGCATAATTTAATATACTTGACTGTTGCAGGTTGACGAAAAAGAGTTCGAACTGACCAAGGACTCCAAGCCCCCCGAGGGCCGGCCCTTGGGCGGCAAAATCATCCCAGAGCTCACAAGTATCGATGCTATGAAGAAGGAAACCATCGCTGCTATGGAACATGAGGTTCACTGGCGTGGTTATCATGGCTTAGATGTAGCTTCTGATTTGGATGTTAAGGTGGACGAAGTGTTGTCAGAGGGCGATGATTCGGATGAAGAAGAGGAAGAAGTGCTAAAGCGGAGATTAAACGGCGGCGACGGCAGTGGTGATGAAGATGATGAGATTGAAAAGGAGTTAGCAAAGAAACGAGCTCGGTGGGAGCGAGAAGGCAACTTTGATGCCCCTGAGGACGAGTTGGGTGAAGATAATCCTGATGCTGATGCGGATGATAGTTTTTGCGAGGGCACTTACGATGAGACGTCGAACTGCTCGACGAGGCAGGAAGAACGTGTAATGGCGGATGAGGAGGAAACTCGTGACATTCCCTATGATGACGAGGATGATGAGGAGATTGAAGACATGGCAGCACTTATCGAGAGGCAGGTATCGCATGAGGAGTGAAAAGCATGGTTTAGGAGGAGTCCAGGTTGCTCTGGAAGCATCGGACACTTCGTTTTTCGTTTCATTTCAGCCAACCACTTTCAATTCGCTTATCATAACCAGACATTGTGCATGTGTTAATTATATCATTTTGCCATTATTTGAATTGAAAGCAACATGCGGAGTTTATCATGCATCTGAGCTGTAGTAATTGAGCAACCTTTCTTTGCTCTTACTGTCAGCTGATCGCTGGCGTATGATAGGCCAAACACTCAGGTTGTTATCTCGCAAGAATGCGTCCGCCTTTATCTTCAGCAGGTACGGTTTGTGATGACCTCTTCAAATTGCTTGTATTTCTCCATAAAAGAGCGATAGCCTTGATCCTCCAGTTTCGGTTGAATTTTTGCCTTCCAATCCGTTCGACATCTCCTTTATATATCTCTTTTTTTTCTGACGTTGCTAGAACGCTAGAGACTTTATTGTTTATCTGTGATGATTGCAGCAAGATCATTTCTTGTTTTATCAGGTTGTGGCTGTGAACAAAGAATGTATTGTTCATCAAGACTAATTTCAAGCGATGCTCATGAAACTATCTAAATAATGAACTATATTTCCTAGACACGAAAGGTATGTACGGAACATTCGCTGTTTGGGCTGCAATAGGAGATGATCAAAAGCGATGAGTCGATTCTTCTATATACATATCTTCTACAGATGCTGCATTTGACGTCGTTAGCAGTTGTTTTTGAAGGTATAAATCGGTCCTATGCAGAACTAATGCTAGGAAGTTCTGTTTCTATACACCCGTTGAATCATCTTTCACTCATCCTTCCGAACACATCCTTTCGTTCCTTCCTTTTTGGCTGTGCTTCCGTTTTTCCCCTTCTCCTATCACTTTACTTTCTGAGAGTCGTGGAAACGCGAGTGCCTGTTGAATTTGTTGATCTGTGACCTTTCCTAATGTACATATAAACATTCCTGTTCCACATAATTGAACATTGCCTTCATTTTCCATGTAAATTTTTGCCCCTACCATTTTTCTTGGCAACCGCTGCGAGAACATATCGTCTTTGGTACTTTACGCTATCTGTGTAGCCACTGAGTGTGTTAAGCGCTGCCGTTTCTCGTTGTATCGGGTTATGTTATTCGATACTCATATTGTGTTTATGTGTATCTAATTGGAATTTCTCACGTATACATGTTGGTCATTGTAAATGAAGGCATTTCTTCAGCGAATTTCGCTGGGACTGATGAAAATCCCTTCTAAGGGGGTGTGTTAACATATTTATTATAAATTGCTTTGATTGCTTCGTGATGATTCGACGCAACGTCCTGAAGTTGCGATCATCGTGTCTGATCTGAACCAAAAGTTTAGGAATTCGCAAAGTTGTGGAATTTGACAAAAAAAGTGAGCAGATTGGTGCTTCATCAGCTCCGAACATTGCTGTTATCGCACATTTACGTCATGAAGCATCTATCGCCCGTTTTGCTGTATATTTCTTCATCTGGTCTTTTTTTTCAGAAAATAGTGTTATGGACTTCGACAGTAATGATGGTACCATTGTTAAGAAAATTCAGCAGAACATCGAAGAGTTGGGACAGCAAGGTTGGTATGAGAGATTTGCTCTATTTTTCTTATTCAGTCATTCTTGCCGTTACGGTTAGTGCACCCAAGACATGCTCGCACCGTATCCTTTGTTTGCCTCTCGCAACCCTTTCTGTCGGATGCTTTTTCGGGACAAGTTATGTGGGGGCGTGCCTCTGATCAAAAATTGCGATCGCAGAGACCTTTGTTCCTGATTTGAACCTTCCATTCACGTGAAGCACTCTTAGCTTATTATAACCGTGAAAGGATCGCAAAAGAATTCGCTCACACACGCAGACAGTGCAGCTAGGAGTGTGAACTGCGTCGTCTGAAGCGGGCAACCAACTCGACCACGTGCCAGATCACTTTTGTGCCATCCTCTAGAATTTGGTATTCCCTCTTTTGCTCGTGAATTATTACTATCCGTTCTCCTTCAGGGGAACTTTACCTGTGGGGCCCACCACAGCCCGTCGCGACATCCTGACCTGGGATGACTAGCGCAATCTGTATATATAAAAGTGAAAGTTTGTTTGTGTGTGTGTTTGTGTGTTCCTTATAGAAATCGCGGAGGATGAACCGATCGGGACCAAATTTTGCGTGTAGGTTCCTCGGGGGCCGGCGGAGGTTATAGGCTACTTTGCACCTGGGATTATCGACTGGTTTGCTGATTGTATCGATTTTATCGATTTTTCGCAATTTTTGCGTGGAGGTCGGTGAGAACATGTCTACTGGGGTTCTTTGATACGCTGAGTACTAATATGGCAGCCATTTTGCACGAAATATTGATTTATTGATCTTATCGATTTTTTTCCATTTTCGCTCGGGGACGGACAAAGACATGTCTCCTGGGGTTCCTCAATACGCTGAGCACGGATATGACAATCATTTCGCACGGAATATTGATCTTATCGATTTTTTTCCATTTTCGCTCGGGGACGGACAAAGACATGTCTCCTGGGGTTCCTCAATACGCTGAGTACGAATATGACAATCATTTCGCACGAAATATTGATTTTATCGATTTTTTTTCATTTTCGCTCGGGGACGGACAAAGACATGTCCCCTGGGGTTCCTCAATACGCTGAGTGCGAATATGACAATCATTTCGCACGAAATATTGATTTATTGATTTTATCGATTTTTTCCATTTTCGCTCGGGGATGGACAAAGACATGTCTCCTGGGGTTCCTCAATACGCTGAGTGCGAATATGACAATCATTTCGCACGAAATATTGATTTATTGATTTTATCGATTTTTTCCATTTTCGCTCGGGGACGGACAAAGACATGTCTCCTGGGGTTCCTCAATACGCTGAGTACAAATATGACAACCACTTCGCACGAAGTATTGATTTATTGATTTTTGGCTCCTCCGCCCAATGGAGCGGTGAAGACATGTCTCCTGGGGTTCCTCGATACGCTGAGTATGAATATGAAAACCACTTTGTACGAATACATCGATTCAATGTCACCGAAATAACTTTGCTAACTTTTCGCCTACAAGTCGATGGGAAAGGGTCGCCTGGGCTTCGCTAACATGCTGATCACCAAAATTATGAAGATATTAATGAATTTATCGGTGATAGTAATTGGCCTTAGCAGTGTGATGTACCCAAGGTAGTAAAACACCCGAGCGAAGAAGGGTACGGCAGCTAGTCTGTACATATGTACACCATGCTCATCCATCTTGTCGCTTTTTGCCGCCATGGCACCTCGTGTTTAATTTTAATTCCCTCATATTTTGGTCCCAAATGAAGTGATGTCAGCTTGAGAAGCAGCTTCACTTGAGTTCACAACACGGCTTTGATGAAGGGTACTACTCTGTACAGTTTTACGGTGATTCCACTTCGCATATTTTTAGTGCAACATCTTGACTCCTTCGTCAGCCGGTTAACGGAAAGCGAACAATGTCGTGAGCATTTCAATGAGGTAAGATATTTTGCCTTTCGTAGTTGTCGGTCTTAAGCGCTCGGCAAAAGGATAAATCTGTTTTATGTCGACACAGAATTAGTGTTCGCAGATGTTGCAAATTTTGAAGGGCTTTGAACTCAATGTTCTAAGCTGCTGGACCATGTTCAGATGAGGAATCTTGAACAGTAATTCTATTGTTTTCCTTCTCAGTAATCGAGGACTGAACTTTTATAGTTGGCTCACAAGGCCCAGATGTTGTCGAAGGAGACAAATCAGCTTATGAAACAGCTTGTTCAGCTTAGTAACGCCAATGTGAGTACTTTCCTTGGAAGCATCTTATTTATCGCTCTCTTAGCTGTTCTTGAGTTCTCTCATGCAATGTAATTACTATAGATCTTTCCAGAGGTCACTGCGTATTCATCGTGAACGTCTCCAAAATGAGTATATAGGTGTTCTGAACCGATTACAAGGCTGCCAGCGTCGAGCTGCTCAAACGGAAAAGGCAAGCATGCGTCAGGTAATGATGTTTCCTTTATTATTATTTTATTGACAACTGAACCACGATGTCGAAGTTATAATAGGAGTATCTTCCGAATTAGAGATTCATTAAGGTGGCCAAGCTTCTCCTGCTGTTTTGCTGTTCGAAAATTCTCCAGTGTAGATTCGTCGCGCCACGGTTATCGCGTGCGGCAAGCGGTAGAGACTGCTCTGAAATTAGTTAATGGGGGGGGGGGGAGGATTTGTGGGCTTTGCAATTACACGTGTGTCAACTACTTTCCACCTTAAGAGACGGTTACAACCTAATTAAAAAATTAGTGGTACGGTTGCAGTCAAAGGTCTGTCACTGGAATATGAGGTATGATTAAGGCCAGTTATTACCGTTTCGATTCATCTTCTAGAAAATCTACATTCAGTCCAACCCTAACCAAATGTAGTCCAAGTAAAGTCTCCGATCTTTGAACGGCTTGAGCTAGCATCGTGCGATAGGATCGTGCCAACCGTGGCTTGGTGTGCTGGGCAGCTGGCAGGTGTTATGACCTATCGTTATTCGTGACCCTTTCCCCCATTTTTGCGTTAGCTCCTCTCACACGCCGTGATTTTGTGTACTATTGCACAGGCATCTGATAAAATTAACCTCGCAAACTGCAGGTTGAGCCGGTGTATTTGATGAAATGAAAACTCTGCACTTGAAATATTTGCGGATATCTAAATAGTTCACAAATTCTTAAGGCATACTTGTAATCAAAAATAGTTTGCTCCAGATTCGTGATGCTGCTGAGCAGGACGCTGAAGCTTCGAAACGTATGGAGGAAGATGCGAATGATCACGAAAAACAGGTCCAGCGACAGCGTCAACACCAGATCAATTTGAATGAAATCAAAGAGAGACAGCAGGTGTGCACATGAATCCACTAGCTACTCAATCAAAAACACTACAATGGAACTAGGACTTCCGCTTTTTTTGTCTAGGAAGCTCAACACATACATCAATGCACTCGTAGAGTTATAGGTGAACTCGACAGCTTTACTATCTTCTGCCTTCACATGGAGTTGTGTTCTGCTTGGTTTTTGTTACATCATTTTTGACTAGCTGCTACATCGGATCATCCTCCCAATGGTCACTGTATAGAGCACATGCATTCAAATGCCTCCATGATTTTGAATTGAATTCGACTGCATGGGGATTGATTAATGCACCACTGCTGCCACTATTATTTTTACCCCTACTTTATATTGACCACTTTTTTTTGTTTTGTGATTTTTGTGGGTTTTTTTGTGATTTTGTGTGGATGATTAAGATCTGTGGTATACCATACTTTTTGGCTTTCATGAAATCTGTCTTATATAGAGCGAATGCTCAGAAATAGTAAGCAATTCTTACTGGGATAAGCTCATATTCTTAGCTTTGCCTATATAACGTCTATATCTCATTCTCTCCCTCTCACTTTTCCTCTCCTTTTCTCGCCTTCCGTTGAAAACTCTTCTTCTCTTCAGGTTATTAATGAAATTTAGATGTGTTTTCTTCTCCTCAGCACATTGAACAAGTATTGTTGAAATGATAATGCGCTTTTTTCAGGCTCTGCAACAACTTGAACAGGATATAGGAGACGTCAACCAAATATTTGCTGACCTAGCGCGAATAGTGCACGATCAAGGTGACATGGTGGATAGCATTGAGGCAAATGTTGAACATGCTCAGATTCACGTTGAACAGGTAGGTGCTGTTTGGAGTTCTCATAATTCTCGCATTCACTGTAACCGTTTTAATCTATTTTGTGGACTGGATTGGGCTATCAATCACTCGACTGGCTTACAGGGTGCATCTAATCTCCAGCAAGCGGTGTATTACAACCAAAAGGCTCGTCAGAAGAAAATGCTTTTATTTGCCTTCATCGTAATTCTTTTCCTAATAATAGGATTGACCATTTATCTTGCTCGATGAACACGAGTTGTGCATCTCCCTCTACTCTTCCTTATTCGCTGTGCTTACTGCGTTCGTTATTTTTGCTGGTTGTGGTTCGTAAGCTTGATTCTTATGAGCGTCTCCCACCACATCGGTTGTGCTCGTTTTACAGTCACTCTTTCGCATCGTTATCGTTGATTTGTTTTAACATCTTCACATGATTTGAAAGGAATTCCCACAGGTGTTTTTAGTCTCCCTCCAATTGTAAGGCACCGCATGGTGGTTTTGATATATCGCCTGTATAGCCATCGTCCATTACATTGCTCGGAAGGTTACTGGAAGTGCTTCGGTGAGCGCTCATACCTTGTTTTCTTACTCGATGTCGTCTCGCTATTCGCATGTTCTGGTATGTGACGTTCCACGGCAGTATGCGCGGCGCTTCGGCGATGTATGCGAAAGGAGTAGTCTCATGAAACGAATGACCAAATCGCTGACGGATTTCCTCAAAATTCGATTTACTGTGTCTTACTGCTTTCTGAGATAAGGGGACCCGGTGTTCTGTAATATATGTAAACATTTGTATTAACCTTCCATACCTTAGACGACCTCAACTGTGGCCTGTAGATAGTACTTGATACAGATAAACGAGTTTTATTTCGCTTCATTGATACAGCATGTAAAAAATGCTTCCATGCCAGGGATGGGGGGAATTCCGCTCGGAGATTTGGAAGCTATTTGACTTTGACGTCGCGCATGCCTCTGAATCCTAGATTTTTCTTGAATTTGCACTAAATTGGTTATGTATGCATAAATTATGGATGTACTCCTGTCCCTCTACATTTGCGACACTTCCGGGCACATGTACAAGCATTGTTTTGATGTTTTTGAACGTGTCGATGGTGACGCAGCTGGAAATTCAAAATTAGTGAGGCAGCATTATTAATAGGACGAGTTTGCTGAGGTAGTTTGACTTAGCTTTCTTGATGCCACTAATTTACAGGGTGACAACAACGTCTTCGAAGCAATGTTTTGTACCTGTTTGAGCTTTAAGAAGTTCCATGGTCTGTCTTCTGTTTTTACTAATCGCTCGGCTGACTTGGCTTCACATCGCATTTCATACTTTGCTACTCTCTGTTAGTGTAGGTATAGCGCCAAAAGCGGAGCTATGTCCAGTTTGAGGATCCCGTGCACTTGAGTTTCGGTATTGTCATTTCCAAAAACCGATTCTTAGTGTGGTGATAAAATGGGAAAACGCTGCCTTTTTCGCCTTCACTACGTGCTTACTGGCATAAAAATTGTTTAGCAGACTACAATTTTTTTAATTCAAAAAGGAAACCAACTGAAGTAGTTGTGGGGAAAATCACCATAAGCCTACTTTTCTCCAATTCTTTGTAAAGAACCGCAAGATTGTTTGAGCGAATTCAATATCAGGCTGGAGAAGAGGGAGTGTTTCGAAAACGCTCAAAAACACACTGTGACTTGCGAAAGGAGAGCTCGGTAAAAGAAGGCAACCTAATCCGAAGTCAAATTCGGATACCCACACACAGATGATGATTTTGTGAATATAGCAATTTATGAAAGAAATAGTTTGATTACGTAGACGCTAAGTTCCATGCAGCAGTGCGACCTACCTCCTTAAAAGTTATTCATGCTTGCGGTGCGTCAAAGTTTACGCGCCGATACACGGTGCAAAGGAGGGAGGTAGAAGACAAATCCTGGCAGGTCAGCACTGTTCCCAGTTTCGCCGTTGCGATTGCCGCGCGAACGTTTCCATTTTTTGGGTTAGCGCGAAAACTTCGTGGAGTTCTGTCTAGGCGCGTAAACTTTGACGCGCCGCAAGCATGAATAACTTTTTAGGCGTTCCAGGTATATTGGTGCCGCATGTTGTTTTGGGCCCAATTCCTGAGAACGGACGGAGTTGAAGTGCGAATCAAATAGTGGGACGACAGAATTCTTGAAAATTACGGGAGTGAGAACAAATTATGGAACATAGCTTCCATTCTATGATAACTTTTTGCGCTACATCACTCGCTTTGTCTGGTGTTTGTGATTTTTTTGGCGTCCGACCCCCAAATTCTGAAACAGAAGTTCCGCCGACCTGTCATCGACTCCTAGTCAACTTTTAGCGATTACTGCCTTTGTAGGGTACTAATATTCTGATCAACATACATACCTCTATCGCGAGAGAGATTTTTTATCTGCTCCAGTCAGTGAATTTTCTTCACTTTTTTGCCAACAATAATTCTGAAACAAAACAGAACTCTGATCACTGTACAGCAGGAACGCCACCCGAACAGCTTTCATCGGGAACGAAGCCTAGGGTACGTAAAAGCTTTCATTCAATTGCTTCTAGGAAAACACCTTTAACGCAATCTGTGTGATAAATTGAGATGTTCTAACATAAAGCGCTGCTCACGTTGCGTTCCTGCTGCACATTCATATGAGTAAGTACTAGATGAGCGAAATAATAGCGATTTGGGTTTTCATTATAATGAATCTCTTGATTTTTCGGCCCACTACAGAAAATCTGTCAGAAAGCAATGCCTCGTAGTTTCCAAATTTTCAGAGCCCTGTCAACTAAGGATACGAACCTGTTATTATTAGCGTACTAGCTGCCGTACCCAGCTCCGCTCGGGTGTTTTACTACCTTGGCTACATCACACTGCTGAGGCCAATTGCTATCACCAACAAATTCATTAAAATCTCCATAATTTTCGTGACCAGCATGTTAGCGAAGCCCAGGTGACCCTTTCCCATCGACTTGTGGGCGAAAAGTTAGCAAAGCTATTTCGGTGACATTGAATCGATGTATTCGTATGAAGTGGTTGCCATATTCATATCAGCGTATCGAGGAACCCCAGGAGAGATGTCTTCACCTCCCCATTGGGCGGAAGAGCCAATGATCGATAAAATCAATAAATTAATCATTCATGCAAAGCAGTTGTCGTATTCGTAGTCAGCGCATTGAGGAACCCCAGAAGACATGTCCCCACCGACCCCTGGGCAAAAATAAAGAAAAATCAATAAAATCGATATAATCGATAAATCAATCGATAATCCCAGGTGCAAAGTAGCCTATAACCTCCGCCGGCCCCTAACGGACCTGCATGCAGAATTTGGTCCGGATCGGTTCACGCTCCGCCATTTCTATAAGTAACATACAAATGTACAAAAACACACACACACACACACACACATACATACATACATACATACATACATACATACATACATACATACATACATACACAAACGTTGACTTTTATATATACAGATAAAATGTATGTAGGACCCTTGCTGGAATGGGGTTCCACGGTGATCAACCCCTACCGTAAAAAGATGTTCTCATGTTTGAAAGAGTTCAGAATAATTATGCTAGAAAATTGTCCATTAGAATGAGCGAAACCTTGTTCCAGCATTCCCAACTCAAGCATCACAAAGTGCTCGTCTTGGCCTAGCAACCCTTAAATCCCGACGAACAATGCTTGATATTTGCATGGTACATAAACTGCTCGACACTGCAACTAACATTAATGCTCTTGATATTTTCAACATTTTACCCTCAGTAACTACAAAATAAATACTGTAAATAATGAAACAGGGGTGGCCTTTTTAAAATTGCGTTTGCAAAACCTAAACGAGTAATAAGGGCAACTAGCTTTACTGTCAGGGCAGGAACTGCATACATCGAAATAAGCAGGAGAATCCCCACTAGATGTTCCAGCGCTTCGTTCAAACGAGCTGTTAGGTCCAGGATATGTGTAGCATAGATCAATATAATTACCATACATCTTCTTAGTAATGGTAACTGCTCAATCAGAACTCGTATTCTATCTGAATTTCTATCCATCGCGTTGTAAATGAGACGCAATAAACCAATCAATCAATCAATTTGGTAGACATTGTATAACGTTCTCGCCGATGGTTTTCAGGGTTCTGCGAAGACCTACAGAGAGAAATATTGTGAATCGAACATTTGTATTCTTTGCTGCAGATGCGTCCACACCAATCAACAGGAAAACTTTCACTTGCTCAATCATGTCCAGGTCAAAGATTTGTCTTGCTTTGACTCCGTTGGAGTGGTGGAGCGATCCTGCCAAATCTTCCAAATACATGGCAGCCGTCTAGGGACATCTAGTACCCAGCCACATTTCTGACCAATGGCGGCGGGCGCGTGGAGTGTTCCTTCTTAGCATTCTCTGCATGTAGTAACGTTGAAAGATAATCCAATTATTTAGTCGCACGGATTCAGGTCTTGGAAAACCCTCAGTTGAGCTCTATGGAGATCCTAGAATTGTAAAGATCTTTTAATCCCACTCAGACTAGTTGCTGAACTACCGCTCGACCTAATGTATACTGTAGAGAGCGCAGCGGAGATTAGAAAGATGGCCTAAAGCAGAACTGCTTCTGCCATTGTTTCCTGATTCAATCGACCCTGACTGACCTGTTGGAAGCTGCAAGCTTGTCTGGAGAGAATTCTGTGATCAAATGTTCTGTAATCGTCCCTTATTAGTATTGTCTGCTGCTTGAAGCTGATCTGCTACGTCCCCCACTATTAGGAATTAGACGTCGCGCAACCCATGGTCGCTGTCGAATTCTTCGTAGGAGTAGAGATTCACATGTTAGAATTATGATTCTTGTGCTCCATGGTGCAGATCCTCGCAGCTGAGCTCGAGCTGGACAGTTTATCGGCACGGTTTTACTTCTCGCAGCGACGTGCATTTTGGTAGCAGTCAGATTTTACGACTATTACTAATAGTTGGGTAGTGGTGTGATAACTCGCACGACGCTTGTCATTTTTGGAAACGATGGGTACTTTGGTGCTTGCAGAACTCCAAAGAAAGTCACCTTTCGCATTCATTGATGCTGCTTTTTGAGATAACAAACGATGTCGGCTGCACTGCTGATAGCGCATTACATCAACCGGCTTCCATCGTTCCCAAATCGACTGCTTAGTTTCGCTGAAACGTTTCTGTTTTCCACTAACGAAACTTTATCACTGTGCTTCACAAAATTCCAATTGCTCTACGTTGAACACCGCACACTCGGAAGAACGGCTCATTTTGCCAGTCTTGGTATTTCAACTACCCCAATTGATTCCTGCTGGCCTTTCACCAACCTATTCCTTGAAAGGGCTTTAGATCCGTGTTTTCTGCTCTTGACCCCAGCATTTTGTTTCTAATGAACATTTTTTCGCAATGAAATAATTAGATAACTATCGGTGCGCTTTTTAAGCCGCCTTCTCGTAACTTGCCTCTCGTTAGCACTGTCAGACGGAGAAGAGCCGTGGGAGGTGGCAGAATGTGTCGCCGAACTTTCGAAATTATTTTGTAAAAAAATAAGAATCTTGTACGAGTTCGTTCTCAATTGTTCAGTTTTTATAATTTTTTGAACATTCATTGTTAATCGTTTAATTTTTGAATAAGAATTTTTGTTATTATTATTCTTCGTCCGGATCCACAAATCGACAGAAACCCAACTCCCCTGCTTCCCACTCTCTTTCTGCGTCCGGCACTGCTCGCTGTATATGGTGATCGCTCATTCCGAAATTCAAGTTTAGTACGGAAAGGTCCGAGCTTTGAAGCTCTAAATTTGCTATTGATTTAGAGGCTTCGAAGATATTAACACAAACGTGCAGAAGGACCGCAGCAAAAAGAGTTCTGGCTGAGATCACTTGCTTCCTTTTTGCTGCGGTATTACTGCTTCCTATCAACTTGAATTGTTATTATTCACTGCGCTCCTTTTGTTGAGCATTTCGGCAATTTTTCGCAATTCTCTTTTCCATACACCTTCTTCTCCTCTATTTGTTTGCATATGAACCAGCAAATCATCTCGTGAACATATTAACGTATTTTTGAAGGCTCCAAGGTGCAGCGGGTTCTTAACAAAGCGGAGCGAAAGTTGTAGCCTTGAAAATGCACTCTTTTTGTTATTAAGTATCCGACCAGCAGACAAATCGAGAATACCATGTTGCAGACATATCACCCAAGAGATATCACTTAATGTCATTAGATATCTCGACTTTACTGAGCCCGTTTGCATAATTTCTGTGTTTCCGATTATTTGTTGATGATGTCGTTAACCCAAAATGTCGACCTGGATACCGCATCAGCAGTGGCGGACGCAGAAAGTGTGCGGGAGGGGGGGGGGGCGTGGGAGAAAAAGTGGGTCTCAGCCGCTTTGGGGACCCAGATGGGAAATAAAATTAATAAAAATATTAATCATAATAATAAATCATAAATAAAAATTATATTAAAAATAATAATAAAAATAAACAAAAATAAACTAATACAAGATTTTTATTTGTATTGCAAAGTAATTTCGAAAATTTGGCGACGCCCCCTCCGCTACGTCCGCCACTGCACATCAGATATCAGGTAGATGTCATTTGATCTCCCTGCCTTTCTCTGTATGTTGATCTCGTAGTTTCTTGCCATGACGGTCCAAGAAATATAATAATACCACGTCGCTGGAACTACATACTCTCTCAATCTCCTTTCGTTTCCGCTCCCTGTTGATGATTAAGCTTACTTCGTTTGCCAAACAAGCTGCTCCATCCGTTTCTTGCTACAGCGTGCGCACAAGTTTTTGGCGCGTGCTTTTTTGAACCCCAATCAGCGGTGGTTGAATGAATTCGTAGGCTATGTTGAGGGTATGTTTGCTGGAACAATTCCTACAGTGAGCAACAGCAGGTTTGCCTCGTGACCTGTTTCCTGATCTACAAAGACTCGGGGTAGCTTCCAGCTCAGACCACCCTTGACACGCAGGTATTAATCTTCAAGACTCTTTCAAGATTCTTTGACGACGATTTTCAGCCAGTCTGTTTCTACCTACTTAGTAATGCAGACCTTACGCAATAATATACCTGGACCCGAGCTCATAGGAATACAAGCGAGATGTGTGACGAAGACGATCCCTACGAGCAAAAATTCCTGGGCATCACCCGTGAAACCACTTTCGAACGAATCTTGCCATGTAAACCCGGCCTGAAACCACTTTTTATTATTATAGTAGAATTGGGGGTCTCGCACGGTTTCAAAACTTTTACTGTATTTGTCTTCTGGTGATTATCAGTCCTGAGTTCGCAAAAATAGCAAAAACGGCCTTTTAGATATAACGCCTGTTTTTACCATGGTAACCACTTAGTGGTCTATTCCACGGTGAGCACACAGTAGTTCAGACTTAGTCGTGGCCTCTCACGCACTGGTAGTGGAGTCTTCTAGGCCTACCTCAGAAAATCTTGGAATGTAGGGAGCCGTGACCGGACTCACGTCACGAGCGATTTGACTAGGAGGGTTCCTGATGTCTGTCTGTCTGTCTGTGTAGGCACTGAAAGAGGTCATCTGGGAAAACAGCTGCTGTCTACGGTGGAGATGGCTCAAGCAAAGACACCTAGAGCATGCGCCAATAATCCGCGTACCCCGTAGAACCGCGAGAAATCCCCATCTTTCCTTTGTGATAATTACTGTCTGTATTTTCGAGCATATTCGTGATATCAATTCTCACCATTTTTTCTGAGAATATTAGGTTAAGGAGAAAGTAATGGAAGAAGTTTTTCAAAACCTTCGTATTCCTTATAGCTGGTGATTCGGTCAGGCCTTTCCTACTGACGTAGTGGGAAATTCCTCAAAGTATTACCCTGTGGCTATTGGAGGATCAAGGACTGCTTGTTGCTGCAGTTACGCCTTCAAACGTGAAACGGCTATTCCGACCCGAGCTCTATCACGAGTTGCTCTGCAACACCTTGGCAAGCACTGGGGTCACTAACAACAGCAATGCAATCGAAGAGGGAGTGGCTACATACTTCACAGTATGCGACCGCTCCACTTACTTCGAATCTCGAGATATGGGCCTTTAGGAGGAATCACGCTTAGGACGCTCTCACGCCATAACGCGATGTGATTGCTGTGATTCGATTTGCTCCTGCAAGGCAGGAGAGACACGGCTACCATAGAGGTAGGCCAGGTCTGGAAAAGGAGGGGAACCTCTGGAGAAAAACGACGAAAACGAAAAATCCTGTCCCACGCCACTCATTTACATGCCAATTTCCCCACATTTTCCTGTCCCAAACTAACGGGACTGTTCTGCGCGCTTAACTTATTATTCTTACTCTCCTGCCTCGTCATTCTCTGATCTATCTGCTCCTTTCTTGGGAGAAAAAGAGCCCATTGGTTTTGACCATTTTCGAGCAGGAGTCCCTTTGTATGACCAGCCACAGCCTGCACAATTCTGAGAGTAGAGAATCGATGTTCTACCCATACGTTGGAGTAATGTTATAGATTTGAAAGGTGTGTACTCAGTTCATTGGGAAAATCCCTCACAAAAGTTAGAGATAAAAATCTGACTTGGATGCCGTTTCTTCCATTACGTTCTCCTCAACCTAATATTTTCTTAGCTGTGGCCAACTTGTGGCTACTTAGTTGGATAGACATATGTATGTCTAATTTTGTGGGACAAATGATCAGGTTCTATGTTCAAGTTTTTTGGTAAAACAGGCGTGGTCATTCTGAAAGAAATTATGAACTAAAGACGAAAAGTTGCAATCTTTTTGCTTGTTACTGTATGCGATATTATTCGCGGTACGTCCGGAGCAAAAAACTCCGAACAATGCTGACGAATGTTCCTGGTAACCTTCTCATTCAGGAATGTTTTCCCTACATGCACTCAGATGCTTCGACACTCTATCGGGGATGGTTTTACCCATTTCCGTGGAAGTCGGCTCGTCTCCAAATCCCTGACACTCGTTCCCACTTGAGATTAGACGTGAATTACTACGTTCCTAATTTCTTCTTGAATTACTACCCGCGCCAAACTGCATCTATTTCTTAGACCTCCAACTCGTGTGACTGGTTCGTTGTATTCCGTATGTGATCAGGAAGAGCTCCAACTAATTTGGAGAGATAAAGACAGGTTTGGTTACTATTACACACCAAACCACCTTGTTAGTGCAGTTCAAGCGCTGTCCACGTCTTCAATACGACATAGAACTCCGTATCCAGCTTTGAAAAGAGAATCGGGTTGATCGCTTGATAACTTGCCACGAATAACAGACTCTATTATAAAACAAAGCTGTATTTCTGCTGAGGGGCGGGGTGGCAGTTACAGTGGGTTTTTAAAGGTTTCTCCTTCAACGAAATTCAAATCGAAAAATGTCAAAATGGAACGGAGTTCAACCTCTGTCGCGTACTATTCCTTATACATAAGCTGATGGATGTGTGGACAGCTTCGAAACTCAAATCACAGTGAAAGGGCCCACTACCCGCAATTACCTGTGAAAAGGGGAATCTTTCGGTTTTGACAAGTTTCAGAGTCCGGACAGCGTTCACCCCACTCAAATATCTCAGATTAGGTCAGAATCTCGAGCTAAATTTTGAGTGCTGCCTTTAAAGACGATGCCTAGCCACAGAAACATGACCCACCCCACTTCTCGTCATCATGACCCACACTCTAAAGCGTGGCCTTCGCCTAATACTCGTAAGGAAAAGGCGATTCCTTTAGCTTAGAGCCAAACAAAAAATCGCCAATCCATGCAGTCTTAGTCTTGGCGTAGGTGGGTACGAACAGAAGCAATAGTAGAAATGGTAGAGAAAAAGCGTCAATCCTAGGTAAATGAGCCTTATAATTTCTTTCATCTTTTTCTTTTACTTGTTTGTACACTCATGGTGTGAAAGTTAGATTAGTCGCAAAAACTAACAAATCCAACATTGAAATAGAATGCTCAGAAGAACAGTAGGAGTATGCAGTGGCAAAGAAGTGAATAAAAGAGGAAGTTGGTAGGTGCCAAAAACGTTTGATTCTTTTAGTGGAATCGTATTTAAAATCAGATCGTTTTCAGCCCATTATTATAGTCAACATGAATGCATTGATATCTTAAGGCCTTCCTTATTTCTGAAAGCTTCTTTTCGATGGCTTTTTAAGCTGCGGTTTGTGCCTTGTAATGAACGTCATCTAAGAATCTAAGAATTCCGGCTAGTGCTGTTATAGCCAGTTAACGAAATGGGCAAATAGACAATATTCCTCTAACAATTTTCGTTATCGAACTGGTATGAGAATTCCGGCTAGTGCTGTTATATTATCCATATTCTTATTCAGTAGGCTTGAGCATCTCATTAGAATGTGGGATCCTGCCATCAATTTTTTCAATCACTTTTTAAATTCCGATGATGAGTGTTAAAAACGATGGGCTCTATTGTGGAAACCCGCTTGCTGTGCCTCTTTGTGTCTGTCTGGTTCCCTGCAGCGTAACACGTAACACTGCGAAGCGCTGGAGCCTATATGAGTAACCGAGAGCTCTTTAACCAGATGGTTGGGTAAATAAATTTCTGACAGAGTTTCCAATGATTCAGTGTAAAGAGAGAGGCAATTTCATACTTTGTTGATTGGCAGTCGTCAAGGATTCGAGCATCATTGTTTTCCTGAAACTTGCGGCTGCTTGTGTTAAGTTTTCAAAGAGCTCGCCCTTTTACTCGAATGAAAATCAATGATGTCCACTGAGAGGTTATCAGATTCGCTGGTTCGTGAGGGGAATTGGAGAGAATTGAACATGATAAGGTCGTTGCGTGATAGCACACATAACTTCAATCCCAAAAAGCTGTCAAGGGTGCAACTCCGTGGATTAGCGAAAGACATCACTACTGTTTACATCGCCTACTATTTGAAGCCGCATGTGTTTTCAAATCTGTACGAATCCTTTCGCCAACCTGTCCCTGTTGGACGCTGGTTCCCCCCGTGAATTGATTTGCGTTGCACTCTTCCCTTTTCCCAACGTTTAAGCGTTTAATCTGAAACACAAACATTGAATACCGCATTCATGCACAGCAAGGCATAGGAACTTGTTTTTCTCCACCGAAGGCATGTGGTCACGGAAGGACAGTGGATATTTGGTCATGTACTAGTGGAATGTTTTTCTGGCCAGCACAAACATCAACAGGAAAGGTCGGAATCAGTAAGGCACCCGGAAGGATCTCTGTCTTTTTGTACTGTTCGGACATGCCGTGATAATAGGAACAAGGGCCAACGATTTTCGGAAGATTACGAGCGGTTGAACTCTGGAATCCCTATGTGGGAACACCAAAGAACATTACTATTGGGTTGGGCAATAAAGTCGTGCGGTTTTTTTTTAAACTCAATCTTTTACGAGTGTTTGGACCAATTCCGATGGGCCTACCATAAATCATCTTGTAGCTCTTGTTTTGCTCTTTACGAATATTATAACCAACTTCCCTAATTACCGCTAATTCTCATTTTATGTCGCATGAAATGTGACCCTCCAATTGGACAGAAGCGTACATCTCCGACACCTCCAACAGTTCCAACACAACAGTGGAACAAATGCAGCTAAAGCTGCTGGGGATGTCAACAGCGTCTAAGTGGAAGCCGTTACTGGTGAAGGGACATCACCAGAAGTGGATATCTGCTCCAGAGAGGTTGATTTTGGGCTGGAGGGTGCGCCTTGTTCTGTACGCACAGTTCGTAGAGGTATGAGAAGATTTTCCGCAAGGACTTGCTCTAGATGTGAAGAAGAGGTGCTGCGGATGTTAACTTTCAGAAAAAAACCTGAGTTCAACTAGTCCACTCTGTGAAAATATACTGAATTCTCAGAAAAACCGCACGAACTTATTGCCCAACCTAATACATTGGGTGTCAACACGAGTCGTTGGGGTTTCGTTCAGTTGGCGTTTTTCCGCAATTATCATTGGTAATGCTGTGTTCTGTATTATTCGAAAGCCTTCTCTGGACAGCGACGCTGTTATCCGTTTGATTCTGAGTGATATTTTTTTACATCTCAGATTCTAGAAATGGCTTGTCTGGTGCACAGAAACCTGGATTCACTTGAGACTTAAAAGCAGTGTCTCACCTCGTTTCATGGGCTGTGGATGTCAGCATATTCTAGGCCTTCTCGTTCACGGACCACTTTGGCGGAGCGGTCCGTGACTGTGCTGGCTGCCCGCGATGGTTGCAGCGTTAGCCAACACGTTTTCACATGTCCAATCGATGAGGTCAACGGCTTCACCCGTCCATTTGGCACGACAAACTGATATAAATCCCGTCCGGAAAAGCGTCAAAGAAAGGTTTAGAAGGTTTCTTGCAACGTTTTAGGTATACCGCTGGATTCAGCGCATCGAGGGGATTCAGGATCCGCCGAAACCTCAAGCACGAAAACGAGGTGACACACTGCCTTAAATGTATAGACTTTGTAATGTAATAATTTGTTGCGCTTCCTGACGGCAGAACCCCCTCCCTCCATTCCGCCCATTCTGAAATGCGCTGGTTCCAATAATGTAGTGGACAACGATGCTGTTGTCCACGTACATTGTTGGAATACTTAAGTTCGTGAAGTGTTACAAACTCACCAATAATGGTTCTACGGTGTTAAGGCTTGTACTAGTTGTACGGGCTTGGTGTATGTAGCGAACGCGTCACATCAAAGACCACGCAGCTACTACAGCTTATTTGAGATCGAGCACTGGTCATCTCCCATCATCAGCGAGTACCCCAGGTTATAGAAAATCCCTAAGAATGAGGGCATTTACCACTTCTTGATTCTGATCTTCTCAATTGATCCTGTACATCCTTTGTTCAGATGCATCATTGAAATCATCTGTGCTAAACGAGATGACGTGAGCAAATTTACCCTTTACCTGGTACCCATCAACATGTTTACCCGTTTGTAACGATGCTGAACTGCTACCCAGGACAATCGTACCCATAAGTTTGATATTACCAACTCTCCAATGATCCATCGGAGGCGAGTAGTACTCATACCCATGGGTATGAAATTACCCATCCTTGCAATGATGCGTGTGTGCTCTGAAATTAATTGGAGAGAGAAAGGAGAGTACCTGGGTTCCCAGCTTCATCGTGTTTTCCCACCCTGGTTCAGATTTGTTCCAAATTCTTGTGAACGCATCTGAACCAGTGTGGGAAAACTTCTTCGGTACAATCGGTAATTGTCATCACATCCCAGTTTCCAGTCCTAGTACTCCACAGACGACACTCTTGCAAGTTAAGGGCAATTTATACTGGATGAGCGCGACTGAAATGCGTGCATCTATGTGATGAAGAATAAGCGGCAGTCTCATCGCAGTCGCAGCTCAGACACTCGCATTCACGAGCTTCCGCGCATTCTTTTCAATGGGGATGTACATGCTTCGTTGACCGGTCTTCATGAAAAATCCCTCGCAAATGGATGCATGCGACTGATGCGCGACTGACGCACGCAGCTAGTATAAATTGCCCTTTACGCTGAGCAACTTGTGTGGAAGGTCCATCTGATTCGTGCCACCTTACTCCATTGACACGGCAAGCGATGTGAGAGAGAGGATTCCCCATTCGTTGATTTGAGGGCAACTTGTTGTTACTAACCATTTACAGCCACATTATTATCATTCACATCCTCTGTAAGTTACCCTTTCAGTCAGTGGAGTATCTTTTTCTTTCTTGGTGTGCGGCGTGACAATATCATACTAGCTTGTGTCAGGAACCGTTCCCAAGTGGACGTCAAGCTCCCCGTATGGCCTGTAAACAAAAGAATTGAAGGTAGATTTAGACTCTCGAAACCCAGTGTAATTATTATACTTGAAGCAGGTTCGTAATAAACATTAAAATGCGCGGGGAGCGTGCAAGCTATGACCATGAATATTTCGAGACGCACGTAAGACGCATCTTAAACGCACGCGCATGTTCGTCTTCTGCGGTTCATGTAGCCGATGGTATCAAAAATGCGGTCAGGATCAAAATGTACAAATTTATTGACAATGACTTTTCATATTAGTGTTTTTTTCGCAGATTTTTCAAAATACTGCATGGGCTCGGCACAGCAGTATGCCGAGTTGAGCTGAGAAAGAGAGTGTTTAAATTTCAACAAATACCTTAGTTGCCTTATTTCGAGAAGTTTAGGGTGTGTCAGAGGTGCGATTAACAATGGCTGCCTGAGAGAACCTCTCTGGTAGTTTGTACGCGTGTCTTAAAGACAGTGTGTCACCTCGTTGTCGTGTTCTAAGTTTCAGCGGATTCTGAATCTCCTCAATGCGGTGAATCCAGCGGTGCTCACAAAATGTTGCGAAAGGATCTGCAAACCCGTTGTTAAACGTTTTTCGGGACGATGTTTGGAACAGTTTGTCGAGCCGAGGGGACACTTGAAGCCATTGATCTTATCGATCGGACACGTCAAGACGTGCTGGCCAACACTGCAGCCGTGGCGGGCAGCCAGCACAGCCACCCAAGCGGTCCGTGAACTCACTTCCGGACGCCCCGAAAGCTGAGTTTTGTCAATTTTACACATTTTTCGTAAGTCATTGGAGCCAGTGTGACGAGGAGGTTCAGAGTCTGTTGATATCTACAACCCACAGAACGAGATGAGACAGTGCCTTTAAGTCTCCGTAAATTGGCCCTAGGGTATATCTTCGAAATTAATTCAGCGGAAGCTATCTATCAACAACAATTTCCTACAACACTCAACATTTGGCAGATTTTGAAAAAGCGAGGGTAGGCGACGGTGACATCTGCGGACATAGCACCATTTTTACAAAGTCTGTACGATCCTGGTTGGACTCGTCAGAATCTTGCGTGGATCCATAGCTGTTATCAAAACTGGTATCCGTTTACCATGATACGTAATTCCAAGCAGAAAAATTCAAATCTAACTCAATACAAGTCTAACTCTCTAAAATCTAATTTAGCCCTTGAACGAAGCAAGCAGTTTGTCAGCAGAGTAATGATCTTGCTATAGTCTCTAGGTGGCTGTCTGTAAGCTCTCATGCTTTTGCTAAGCTCATCCGACGCTAATTAGGGTCGGATATCTTTTGACAGTGGCCCATGTTACAGTGGTTGTGTTGGGAAAACTTTAACTATGTATGAAGCTCTATGCTGATAAATTTTGAAGGTTCGGACTGGTTTTCCAGAAACGGGTCCCCCCGTTATTCTTATGCAAGCAAACACAAAACAAAAAAGTGTAATCCCGTAAAAGTTTCCATTACAAAGGAGCACTCAACGACGCCGATGACGCATGCGTCAACGTAAAAGTTTCCATTACGAGCACTCAACGACGTAGCATGCGTCAATGGATTAGCAAAAGAACGACTGTGTCAATAAATCACCAAGTGAATTACTTTTTTCTTCTGATTTCTTAGATCCACTTCTTGAACCAGTCCAAGGTATATGTAGATATCAGTGTTTATTACCGATCCCACCGATAGAAAGTCTTATTGGGCCCACACAATTTTTCAGAGGCGTCTTACTCCTATGACATTTCTGAGAGTATCTTCTAGTTGTGAATTTCTCTGTCGCTTTTTCCACATGCGGTATAACCAAGAAGTCACGGCAGCAGGAAAAAGAACGCTATGAAATGAGAAAATTCGTAAAAATAAAAAAAAACATTGATAAAATAAGAATATTGTACATTCAAATATGATATATATATATATATATACAATAATGCGGTCTACAAACGGGGTACTCTACATCTTGATGCTCTTACTGCCCCGTAGAATACGCTAAAGCGCGGAAGGGAGCAGGGTGGGGTGCGTGGTTTAGGACAGCCCAGCCGCGGCAAATTGCGCTGGTCCGTTTGGGCCAAAATGGTCAAAGTTCCCCGTATTTCACCGTTTTGGTTCTGATTCATAGAGGGCAAAGCGAGCTGAGAAACTCAGATCTTGCAGGAACTTGTCAACATGACAAAGAGGATATTTCTTTGTGTATTTAAAAAATGTCTAATACCTCATATTGAATGGAAGGGAACATCTCATCCCGAAATATCCTCTATCTCTTGACACACACCCTGGGGTACACATTGATGTTGGAGACCTGCTGGTAAGACGTCCGGGAACGACCTCTCTTATGAGTTCAAGTCCAAGGCAGAACAAGTTTTCCCACATGGTGAAAGGGGGGGGGGGTCGTTACTTTAATTCTAGGACACCCTGTGAAAGGTTTACGACGATCCAGTCCTTGTTCACTCTTTGGGCTGGTGGTTTATTCTAAGCATTGTTCCACAACTGGAGAACTTCTTCTAGAACCTTCGAAATCTGCGCGTAATGCTTGACATTTTCCATCCTACTGTGTCATACGAGCGCTGCTCAGCAACTTGAGTAGTCTTGACCAGGCTGATATTGAAAATAATTGATATTGGGCTGTGAATTTCTGTTCTCACCAGATGATACTTGTCAAATTCGCTACATACGCTGAAATGGAATGCCCGTTAAGAATGCTGAATGTAGTTCCCGTGTTGGCATTCACGAATAACCAGCTGACGAATCACTGATAAGGTTATGACTCAATCGAAGCAAACGGTTCGTTCTGTGCTCGGCAGTCGGCATGACCATTTTCGTCTTAACTTACCGTGCTGATTCATGCGCCTTCGTTCGTGTACGGCACTCGTTCGCTTGCCTTTTCACCCGTACCTCGCTACCTCGTCTAACACCGCTGTCAGTCGTCTGCTTGCAGGACTAACCGCATCCGGCTCAGATGAAGCGGAGCGCTTCACCGGAGAGCCTCGCCTCCTCGCTGCCGTCGCTGCCGTCGCTGCCCCTGTCGCCGCCGCCCGAGCTTCCGCCAGGTCGTCCAAGCAGGTATCGGAGACGTGTTATCCCGCTGATGAGATATGACAGATGCAGTTGCGCCGAGTGACGTCTCTTGTTGTTTGCTTGTTTTGAAGGCTATCTCGTTTCCTTTGCTTTTGCAAAAATGTCCTTGTCGAGCACTTTTGCAGTAGTGTCCTTGGCTGCTCTTATTTCACTTCACCTAATTTTACATTGTTTAAAGATATCTGTGTGCTGACGCAGAATGACATACTATCCAACAGAATCGCTGAATTTAGCTCCTTAGTTCTTACTAGAGATTCTCGGTTACAAAGCTCCACCAAGACCTTCACCAACATAGTACAGGGAACTCCAAACGGCCGTATACCTGGTGCGGGACCGCGGCGCGGAGTGGCACCCGGGTGTTCTGCTGGCAGAAGCCGACAACCAGAGCCACATGCAGAAACCCTGTGTCTCTACCCAAGAGAACTGCGCCGCGGTCCCGCCCCTTGCAGACGGCCGTTTGGAGTTACCTGTATGTAACTTTGGAGACTTCCTTGAAGGAAGATCAGGAGGAAATAGATGACGAGGTGTTTGTATCCACGGATAGCTCTCCTGCTGCGCATTCCCTCTTCTGCTGCACCAGCACGAGTGGGAATTCCGGGACCTATAATAAAAATAAGTAATTTTTTGTTGTTAATTCCTGCAGTATATCGATTTTTGGTCTGGTTATATTTGCCTCAGTACCTCAATATTTACCTCAATATGCAGGGCTGTCGCGGTACTTTAAAACCAATAAAAAAATTTTGGATCACCCTATGCTATTAGTTCCTCCGGAGGCATACTTAAACAGAAGACAAAAATGGAAGACAACAAAAAAAACAATCTTTTTTTAACAACAAGCAAGCGAGTTCGGTGGTGTCAGGGACTATGAACCGGAATTATATGATGGAGTTTAAGCAAGCGTGCAGTGTAGGAATTCAAGAACGTTTTCTCAAAGATTTTAAACTTCCCGCCCATTCAGTAGGAGATTCGCGAGTTTTCTTGGAGAGGTCCTAAGAATCCCGCTGGTCCAGAGTAGAGAAATACTCCGAGGTGAATTTAATGTATTCTTCTACTCTCACACTAACTGTCACCGTTATATGATTAAGACGGACTCGGATAAGAATATGCTCCGTTTTGCTTGAAGAACTCGTCCACTTCAGAAGCCAGGTAGATCACACTCTTCACTGGAATGTTCATGAATCCTACGACAGAGTGGACGAGTTGCTCTGCAAAGTGTCATATGTCTTACTATCTTTACTAGTCGTCGCTAACTGAGACCAGTTGCTGGGACAAAGCACATACACCGATTTCTGCACGAGCAAACTGGCCTTTTAGAAAAGCGAATGGGCTATAACCTCCGCAGGAATGTTAATGAATCCTGCAAATATCATGAATGTCTTTGCTCTTGTCGCAGCTCAATTGCAAGCTCGTTTTCATTTTTCTCTTTTATGGTACCTCTTTCACCTACCAATCCTGAACGTGGAAACAATTTTTACCTTCCTAGAATATGTCATACTTTTGTTCTTCCCCCTTCTATTTCATTTATTTAGTGATTTACTTGACATGTCATAAAATATTCATAATATTTTAGAAGTGAGTATTCGAATTTCTTCTTGATTTTTGCAGAAAAAATACAAAGAACTATCGGTTGCAGTTTTCTTTTCCTTTTTCTCTTTCTTCTTCTAACTTGCTTTTTTTCTATTTTTTCCTTCCTCATCCCACTTAGCCAGACAACGTTAAAATTCCCTGGCAGCTGGCTCCCATCAAAGTTCCATCACCCCCAAGACCTGGAATGCTACTTCGATTCCCCGCACTCGTGATTCCTGCTGTTTTTTGAGCATCCGTGGTTACCGTGCGTTGTCGGAAGTTTGTAAGAGCGATGAATGTGTCGTGGTTAATGTCATGCGACAAATCATCGTTGGAATAGACACAAAAACGAAATGCATCGCTCTGGAAGTCGACTGAGTCGCCGTGCCAAACCAGTTATGCAGGTTTGAATCCTTAAACTTCGACGCTGCACGTGGCACTTCAGAACGGCCACCCCCTACTCATGATGGGACCATCTTTCACGGTGTTCACTAATTTCTGATTTCCTCGATGACCCTAGGAACTGGAAATGGTCAAGGTAAGGGAGCCGCTGCGCAACTAAGGGAGTGGTTTTGTCAGAGTGTCTTCGTCGTGTTTCACTCCCTAGTTGAGGATATGTCACAGCCTCATTTCACGTATGGGGAGTCTGAGTAATGCCAATACTCCTCCTTCCCACTTTCATTCTCTAATTTGAATGTCTATCTTAGTTTTTTTTTTCTATGGAATCAAAGTTCAGATAGAAATTTCCTGTTAGTCCGACGTATCCCTCCGCTAAGATCGCCCGAGAATGGTAAATCCGGTTACAACGTAGCCCAGACGTGAATATCTCCGAGACACTACATCTGGACAAAAGACTCGAAATTGAATTGATACTGATTTTTGATTCTTCTCTTTTGATTTTTTTTTTGCGTTTTTCTAGAATGAAACCTTCATCTCCTGTACAAAAAGACATAATGAGAGGTAATTTATTCAATTTGTATGCCAAAACATCGTCTCTTTTTCCGTTTACTGCGATGAAAAGATTTCTATTTATTTTTCTTCAGTTGTTCTCTCTAAATTTGGGTTAGGCATTTGTACTTCTAACGCAACCCGTTATAAGCAATTCGTTCGCTTCTTGCTCACAGCTTATCTGGCAGTTGACCAGAATTATCTGCTTACTGGTGCACCCTGAGCGCAAGAAATTAATAAATTATCCATTTACTTGTTTATTCACTTACATGTTTGTTTATTGGTTTATTTATCCAACTATTCCCACTTGAACTTCGCAGCAACCGGGAAAAATTCAATGATTAAAGCACGGATATTCCAGTCCACTTGTGAGACAATGAAAACGATCTCAACCTATGACAGGCAGTCAGCAATTTTTAAGACAGAATAACCGTTCAATTTTCAATCAACTGCCTAAAAATTTTTAAAAAATGAATTTTAATTTTGAGTGCGATAGAAATATTCTTATCCCCTTCTTCTCTTGTTCTTACAGATAAAAAAATGAATGAAAAAATTCTACGCCTTCCTGTTTTGGTCACATTTCACAGTTTACATAACCAACTAACTGTGAAATGTGACCAAAACAGGGAGGTAGAATATACAGCTATATGTATACATGATAATTTCTCGTCTATGGTTCTGCCTCGCGGCCACGCAGTGGCATGAGCAACCGATGTTCCTCCACCATGCGATCCAGAGAAGAGCAGTTTCCTGTCGAAAATTGGAATATTTTCCGCGGGATGTTCCAACTTCACTATTCTCAGGTCATCTAAGTTTTCACCTTCCGTAAAGCTGGAACCTGATTATCCACCACGGGTTGGGGCTGTTTCCACTGCACCAGAATTCCTTATCTCCAAAACTAAGTAGCCTTAAACTTGAGCTCTATCTAGCGCTTACATAATACATGCAACCCTGTTAGGACATATTTCTAACAGCATTGGTAACGTTGATATTGTTTTTGAGGAGAACTGACCTACGTTCCCCTAATGTCCGTAAGAAATGCAGTTTAGCTGCTCCCCTTCCATGCGCCCAAAAGATCCAATATTGTTCGAATAAACGGCGCATTTTACGACAAAACATTCGTGGGAATGTTGGAAATCCCTCCATCCAGATCGGTAGTGAAAAAACTTGTCGATATCGATTTTTCACGGATACACCTATAGGATTTCACCACGGGTCAGCGAGACAGCGGCGTGCTTGTTGCACTCCTCCGTTTGACTCCCTTTGCTGTCGATGAAGTCTGTTCATCCCTAGACAACTTCTGGGCGTCTCATATCTCTCAAATGTGCAGGTGTGCACTCGCACACGCTTCACACATCTGTCCACTCGGAGTTTCACTCCTTTTTTGCAGTCATTCTTCTTTGCCTATTACATATATTGTAGCATGTGAATGTCTATTTCGGCAGTTACTCGCCTGCGGCATATTCATACTTTTCCGAGACAGCTGCAGATGTTTCGTCGAGTTTCCTGATAAATGCGAGGGTATCGCACTTGATGCTTTACTACCCATTGCATACTAAATGTGAAAGGCAGCACCTGTTGAAATTTTCATCTCCAAATTAAAATGCCAATGGCGAAAATTGCCATCAAAATTGAGGAAGGCACTTCATTTACTAGTGTGAACCCAGCAGCCTCATCTGAACTCATGTCCTACGACGTGCCAGCGTACGCCTCGATCGTGCGCGCAGAGTGTGGAAATGTTATGCTGCGCGGGATCCACAAATGCTCATGAGAAGAAGTGCCTGTGCATTATATTTAGAACCAAATAATACATTAGATATATTCGAATCCAAAAATTCGATTCCGAATAAGTTCGATTTTCGGATTATTAAAGAAGGGAGGAGTTCAACTCTAAAGGATTGATAACGAATGTATAATACAGCAAAGAGAGTGAGATAATGGCTCTCTCTCTTTGTTCTATTATATATTCGGGTTTTTGGATAGGCTTCTGAATTTATAACTAAATTAGTTGAGTTGTTTTTTATTTGATCTTAAGAGACTGCATATTCAAACGCACAGTAAATAAAATCCCAATTTATTGGAATTCTCCCGTGTTTGGGCAATGTTAAATATGAGATCTGCATCCCTCAACGCTCCGGAATACTATATGATCCCAAACATGAAGAACATGAGAATCCTATCGAGGCGAAGTCGCACTAGCATTGTAATAGTCGCTTCGTTTCGTATTTGGACTCGCTTGAAATTTTTCCCTTGAAATTGACTAGCTCTGCTCTTCAATTTCCATTGAAAGCCAGAACGCTTGCTTTCACTGGATGTCGACGCAGTTTCACAGCAGAACCGGTGCGGTTAGGGAGTGAGGACTGCTTTTTAAGGAGGGAAGATTCGAGTGTGGAACGCTGGCAGCTTTTAGGAAAGGCGTAGTGGGGCTTTTTTACCTCAAAAGCTGTTCTATCACTTCTAGAAGTTTTATTGAGCTTATGGGTTAAATGGATTACTAAGCCACTTCAGGTATAGGTAATTGCTGAACCATTTTAACGCATGTGAACTAAATGAGTTATAGCGATGGGATGCAAACAAAAACCATCACTATGCACTGTTCTGTTGTTGTTGTTTTGCACTTGTACGGGCACCCCCAGCTCTAGGATATCTTTTTATTTGCTTAAACGGCCACATTTGGAGAGGAGACTACACATTGGCGAGAGGAGCAAACAACTCTTCTCGCTTATTTCTTCCTAAATTCCACTGCAGTCGTGCGAGACTGCTGTTCTCTTTCGAATGTCTTAGCTTTTTTAGAAGGACGCCATCGTTTTCACATTCGAATCCTGAAAGAAGGCATTTTTCTAGAGACAGTGAACTGCAGTCCAAATGCTTCTCGCGCGAGCATTACTTAACCAGTTTATTGCGTGATGTTCGGGTTAAATTGTCCCTTCGGAAGTACACTACCAGGTGGCGTTGAAGAGCAGTTGATGGAAAAACAAGCGGCGGCAGCCTTTGATAACGGGAACCGTATGCTATAAATGCCTTTGAGGAACCATGTTATGCCTTACTGTACGGTCTGCAGGGGTAAGGGGTTAGGATGCAACAATGACAATTTTCAAAGTACGTATTTCTGTTAGGCTATCCCAGAAATAATAACCAAGCTCACCTATTGACTTCCTAATTAACTTAATTGCAGGACTTCAGGAGCTAGATAGAGATTTTTTGAAACCATTGTAGAAGGTCTAAGCCATTTCTATTTATTTATTTATTTATTTATTTATTTATTTAATAAGCCAATGATGAAGTCAGTGGCTGTGGCTTTCGGCAGCCTCGAGAAGGACGGGGCGCAGCCGCATAGCGCACGCCGGGAGTGATGGCGTCTGCGCCGAAATGCTATTTCTAGGCGCTTCTCTTCCTGAATTGATAGAAAATCTTTGAAATCGGGTAGAAAAGCTGCTAGAAATAGCATAACGGTAGCAGACGACATCGATTCTGGCGCGCGCAACGCGGTTGCGCGGCGTCCTCCTCGAGGCCGCGGAAAGGCCAGCGTCATGGACGCTGACTGTGCATAATTCGCAGTGGATTTGAGGATTGAGCCATAGTACTGACTTTTTGCTAGTTTTTAAGCAATTGCTCAAGTCTTGGACCACTCAGAGCATTGGACAATCACAAATACAATCATTGTTTCGAAAACATCCAATATAATATATTCGGTTTGCAGCTAGAGGAAAATAGGCTCGATGACCGCTGTCTCAGATGCAGTGACTGATCCTCGCACACGTTCAAACCAGCTCTCTATTTTGGGCGAAAAGTGGTAAATGTGAATTCACATACTTCAAGAAGGATGTGGATATCGGTTCACATCCAGAATAGAAACAGCCAGGAACAAACGAAAATTCTGCCTACTGTGTATTTTGATGCCAGCCTCTTTCCCGTGTGGGGGTGGTGGATGAAGACGGGTAGAGAAATAAAGTAAAAATAAAAATGGAGAAATGAAAATGCAGTCTCAGAGAAGGTGGACTCGAGCGACCGACATTTCAAGGGTATCTATACTGAAATATATGTGCAAAATTTTTATTCGTGAAGTAATTTTGGAAAATTTGCCAATTCAACCGAAACTCTGAAACCTTATAGTGAAACAACGCCCCGGCATATGCAACTGCTTTGTCTGGTCCAAAGGCGATTCGCTGAAGGCTTCTGGCCAGGGCCATCAGGATTGCTGTACCTGATGGCTCTCGTGACGAGTTTAAGGTTATAGCATTGCACTTTTTCAGATACATAAACTAGACTCACTGTTTCGCAGAGGCAGGAGTCAATTTAGAATGTCATCGTGCAAGGTCGCGCATGAATCAGATGGCATTTTTTCGTCGGCATTCTTCTCATCGCATTGTTGATTCGCTGATGCTAACAACTCTGCGAAAACCCCCTCCTTTCCCATTTCCTGTTTATAGGGCTTTTCATATGTGCTTTTGGGTGTTCCCACGAATAAGAAGCGGTCTTTACACATGGGGCTAGATAGGTCTGAGCCGTGTCCCTGGAAGACAGGTCTGTGAACCAGAATCTACACCTGATCTGCTCCAATACCTTATTAAGAGCAAATATGGGTGTAGGAGTTCTATCCCTACTGGATCGACGAAATTCCGCCTCGGCTTTCCTCTTCATGCTTCCCATCAGTGAGGGCAGCATGCGGGCCATGCAATACATGCAAATCCCACGAGGAAGACGTGGCTTTTTTAATCAATAATTCTATAACAACAGTGGTCAAATCCATGTAAAGCTCATGCAAACCCATGCAGAACCCTTGCGAGGGATCGAAAAAATAATGGGCTTCCATGGGTTCTGCACCGAATCTGCACCAGACTTTGGAGACGCATGGGTTCTGCATGGATTCAACCATTGCTTGTATAAGACTATTGATTAGAAAAACCTTGCTTTGCATAAGCACGTGTCGTAATCTCTCTTAATGTCTTAATCGTGGGATTTGCATCCTTCAATCTCATGCAAAATACTTTTTTCAACTTTCCTGAGAATGGCCAAATCCACGCATGCCCACGCTTAACTCATGCATATCCATACAGAACCTGCGCCTCCAAATAATTCCGATGTAAATCCGGTGCAAAACCCACGATTTTCTACTCATTCCCACGCACAACCCATGCATACCGATGCAAACACGGTTTTTAGATTTCCCAATTAACAGACAAAATTGGGCCGTGTTCTCAGGAGATCCAGAATCCCTGTCCAACCAGCTCCTGAGCGGCCCGCAGTCGCAGCGCTGACCACCTGCGAGCCACGTGATCAGCGCCGTGATGTCGAGATGCCAGTATCGTCGAGGAACCCTATCAATTATGCTGTTGGTGTGGACGTTTCACGAGCCGCCATCGGCGTCGCTTCATTGTCCCCCTAATGTGCAGCAGCAACCAGTTCGGCGCTCGCTTCACCACTTCGTCGGCCCCTCACCACCACCTGCCACCCGCTTCTGCTTGGCCGCCCCGTCCTCCGGTTGAACACCCCCATCCTTCCAGATCTGATGTGCTTACACTCGTTCCATTACTGCTATTTCACATGATGTCCTTGACGTTCCCCATGCGACTCGAGTTCATTTCCAAGAAAAGCTTTTCCGAAGAAATTGCCCACGAACCGTCGCAAACCGGATTCGCGCAGGTGCTTATCCCCACTAACACCTTCGGTCTGCTATAGCTTAGCAAATAACTCTGATGACGTAGTGATTCCGAATTTCTCAGCATCAGCAACACCTTCGAGGACTGAACTTGCCTCATATGCCGCTTTCCTTGACCATATGCATGCGGAATTCCTGCTCGTTCCCACGAAATTTGGCCTATAAGATTCACTCTTTCAAATGAAGCCGCTCATATCTCGTCCTTACCTGTCAGAAGTGGTGTAGATCCGAAAAAATGTAGTACTCCTGAGAAACTTTGGTCAATTCAGATAGGTAATTGCTTTAATTTAATGCTTGTAAACACCTTCATATTTCATATTCATATTCATATCAGAAGAAATCTCAGAGGACAACTTCTACAGTATTGGAGGGAACTTCTTAGGGAACTGTATCAATGACAGTCCAACCCCGTAATTGAGATAACTCATGGACATCGTACGCGCCATTGTGATTATGGTAAAACTGTTAACTAATTCAAATTTATCTTTACCTGGTACCGATCGACATGTTTACCTTTACCGTGACGTTCTCTACACCCAGATGCAGATGCTACCTGCGTAGTCATAGCAAGAGTCTGACACTACCAACCTCCCAAGGATCCATCCGGGCTGAATAGAAAAACGCTCCGGCATGCGGGGCTATGTCTAGGCCCCTAATCCATGCGCTTAAAAATCCATATGTGCTTCATATTCTTGCTTGTCGATAAACTATCTCCACGATCCAAAGAGGAAGAGGTGTGAATGGGGTGGAAGAGAGAGAACCACGGTGGTAGGTCGTTCGTATGACGTTACTCCGGTGAATGAAGACAGTAGGATCACTAGAGAGTGTTGAATAACAAAGCCATGACCGCAGCTCTAACGGGAACCATGAAGTAAGGCATTCTTTGTCTGAGTGGGAGTGTGGTGGGTGAGTCATGGCATCTATACCTACCGACGCTTAACAAAAAGTTCCTCTTAATTCTATTGTGGCAATGTAGTCTCTCTGATGAAGTAAGCCAAAAATCTCGGAAGATAAGGAGAAGCTGGCTAGGCTCCGTAATTGTGTTCAGGCACGTTATTAATCCCTGGTCTTCCATACTTTTTTTTCATTTATTATACTCGTTTTTTAGTTCTCAAAGCAAAGAAAGTAGGCAGTAATTGTATTCGCTTTTCTTCGTTTATTTATATTTTATTTTTATCTGTGTTTCTCCTCTCCAAACTCATGGGTTTGCACTGAAACAATGTACGTTTTTGTTGGTTTCCTTCACATAAGAATTTTAGTGGCAAATCCGCCCTTTCGAATTGAAACTTTTGCACCATTAGAAAGCTTATTCCATGACCTTTCCGAAATGCTTTTTATTCCAATTCGCATTATTCACACAATTTTACGACAGGTATCTCATCTTCTTACTTCTTCTTATGTTATGTCTCACTTTTTGTTCCTCAATGCATCCGGAATTATCCATTTGGCTTCATTCTGGAGTGTTATATACTGCAACAACAACAAACTAAACAAGAACATACAAGCTTTTCTTAAACTTCAGATAAAGGTGTTATTCCTGCATGTGACCGTCTGATAACCAAACAAACGCTTCTATTAGTGCGGTCGTTAAGCTCGCATGTTCCTGCTGTCCATGACTTTTTTTTGAAAAGCATGTCGTTAAAAATATATGATACCACTAACGACCCGCTCCAGAAGTTGGCAATAATTCCTCGCAGAGCAGCGGCGACAGGCTTTCGGCCGCGAGCCGCTGCGTCAACACCGCCGCGGTGGTTCTTGGCGCCGGCCCGCCCGGATGGCGTGCCATATCATGCGTGTTCGATCCCGAAGCGAGTCTTATCGTTCGCTTTTCCCTCCTCAATGAGTCCGCGAGAGGGCCGAACGTGCCAGGTTTTTTTCTTCAAGCAAAGTTTGCTTTTGTGAACCGTGCGATTTCGTCAATATTTGCGATTGAAACTGCCGTCCAAGTGATATGTGATCGTGCGTCGAAAGCCCGCAGCGCAAATTAGTGCAGCCGCACCTTCGAGGATCCTTTCCGAACCTCCTGTCTTGACCATCTTTTAGAGCACTCTCAACGCTTATGTTTCTATTCGATGATTTTTTTTTTCAATTTTCAACTTATTCGTTCCGTTGCTGTGTTATTGACCACACCAATTGTGATCTACGTAAAACAGATAAAAAAGAAATAAGCATAGCATCAACTAGATAATTAGAACTTTAGATCCACAAATTATCCGAAGACTTCGCTTC